>JAODXP020004616.1:0-41196 GCA_027497455.2 Sardinella longiceps | reverse complement strand
GTTTGTTAATGATTATGAGGTGTCTGAAAGCATTTACATGCACAATGTTATTATATGACACTTCAATGATTAATAAACAATTCATTCACAGATCATTATTTCTGTGGCTTATGAGGAAACAAATTTGGATGATGAAAAGTTGACTATTTAATGTAGTGATTACTGTAGTGATAAATGACTACTTAGCCTATCTGGCTTTTCTAACGTCTATTTATCATGGCACCTTACCAAAAATTACTGATAAAGAGGTTGTGGTCCATTCTATGACACAAAGAGGACTATACTAAATGCAATACTGGGATGAAGTGGTGTTTAAATGCAGTTCACAAAGAGGACTATACTAAATGCAATACTGGGATGAAGTGGTGTTTAAATGCAGTTCACAAAGAGGACTATACTAAATGCAATACTGGGATGAAGTGTGATCTACCTCTTGATAATGAATTATACAAATGCAATCTGGACTATTGACTAAATGCAGTTCTGTAATGAAGACCTGAGATGCATTTAGAATGCAGTTGTATAAATGAGTTACATATGCACACTAAGATGCAAATATTGGTGCTTAAGTGCTGTTCACAAAGAAGACATCACAAAGAAACGAATAATAATGAAATGCAACACTTCCGTGAAATGAACGTGGTGTTTAAATGCAGTTCACAAAGAGGACTATACTAAATGCAATACTGGGATGAAGTGGTGTTGAGAGCAAGTTCACAGAGGACAAGTACTAAGTCATCCGGGATGAAGCGGACTTAAAGGCAAGTTCAAGTCCAAGTCTCGAGTCAAAGTCGCCCATCGACTGTTTATCTAGCCTACCTCTTGATAAGGGTTTATGCACCAAATATGACTTTAACATTGCCAAATCCCACTGCATTATCCTAATATAAAATTTAATACCACAGCAGTAATCTTCCAACATGTTGCACATGCCTAAACAGTGCATGAAACATTTAGCTCATCTCATGAATGAAACATTTAGTTTCGACTTTTGACTTTTAGACACACTTACACTGAATGTGTTGACTTCTTTAATTCTAGAAAACTTGTTAATTTTTCATTGGGTGAAGACTGAAAGTATAGGCTACTTGGAAATACCCGAAGTAGGCTATAATTCTTAGACTGTGCCAGATAGGTCTTCATTTTTTACACAGGAACTATTGTGACACTTCCTTTTACAAATACTGTTCCTCAGTCTCCATGGTGATGTTGTATTACTGTCTCAACAAGTCCATCAATAACTCTGGTTTCTTATGGACTAAAGGTTTTCTGTCCACATATATAATATTGCTTATGAAGTGCAATACTTAGTTGAAACACTCCTAAATTAATTAAAACTGAAGCGTCTGATTAAAAATAGCCTGCAAAAAAAAAAAAATAAAAAGATTTTATTGTTGAGTTCAGTCCAGTTGGGTCCATTTGGGTCCAGAGACAATTTTCAGAGAACATTTCCGTGGTAACGAGAAATTGTGAATCTCTCATCCAAAATAGATGCATTACTATGGCAAGAACATTTTATTCAATGCCTGATATAACACACCCTCTCAGTGGACCTCTCCTATGTTCCCTAATGGACTGGAGGAGGAAAGGAGACATTTTAGGAGGAGAAGAAAAGAGAAAAAGGGCGCTGAAAAGTGGGGACATTTACCTGAAAAACTAAAACATTCCAAGTCCTGCTGAATTTGATCAATGACAAAATGTGGACTGACTCTGCAAAAAGTGGACATCTGGTTATAGCCTAGATTGAGCCCAAAAGGTTTGGTATATTATTCCATATGCAACCTTGGCAAAGGCCACTGTGCTGAAACATCAACATAAAAGTTTGTCTTTATCAGAGAGAAATTCAGTTGCTAGTCTACAAGCAGGGCCGTCGCAACAAGGCAGGCTAACCAGGCAATTGCCTGGGGCCCCAGGCTGAAAGGGGCCCCCAAGATTGACTGTTTAATAATTTTAGTAGTTAAGTTGGTGGTATTTTTTTAAAAAATTACTTTAAACTGGAGTTAGACAACTGTACAATACAAATAATTATATTGATGATGTTTGAAGATTATAAAAATGTTGTTCATGTAAGTATTTACGGGGAGTGAAGGGCCCCCATGTCTTGTTTGCTTGGGGCCCCCTAAGTACCTTGAAACAGCCCTGTCTACAAGTATATGATCTGCTTCACCAATGTTTAGTCCTGTCTCAGCGGTCCACCTTCACCACTCAAATATGTTTTTGTACTTTTTTCAAATTAATATATTATGCCTAACCATGAAGACAAAACAAGCACCGTTGGTGGCGTTTATCTAAACTATTCATTTGCAACTCATTTGCATGTAAAGCATACACAGTTGCCTTAGAGGATACCTAGTCGGCCTTGTCCATATGCTCAATGTACCCCAGTCGTCTGAAACTAACGCCTAATGCCTGTAAGAGAAAACACCTTTAAAGAGTTGATGAATGTTGACGAACTTTTTTGCAGAACATTTCAAGTGCCCAGCTCCTGAATTGCATGTGTGTGTGTGTGTGTGTGTGTGTGTGTGTGTGTGTGTGTGTGTGTGTGTATGTGTGTGGTAGACTTATGACTGCTCTCCCGCTTCTGAATAGCTTGAAAAAGGCTGCAGCACATTTGCATATATCACCCATGCAGCAGCAAAAAAAAAAAAAAAAAACATTTAAGGTGATTGATAATGCCGTTTTGCATTCATTTTTCTGGCACATGTGGTCCCTGGAAGCTGCCATTCTTTAAAGCTCTATGCTGTACTAATTGAAATGTAGGTATACAAAATGGGTGAGGTAAATCTGCCCCAATCAGCAGGCTCTCATATCATTTATCAAAATGATGTTTTCTGCTGATACAAGAAATACAAATCAGTTAAATGTGATTGATGGTTATCTTTATTGAAATGGAACTCCTTGATTCAAACGCAGTGACATAAGTTGGCAAGTTTCTGTCTCTATGCTAATATGTAAACCATAAACATCCTCCATAGCCAACTCAAGCAAAAACAAACAAACAAACAAACAAACAAACAAATAAATTAGATCCACTTTAGACTAAAGGCACTATAACCATGAGATAATGTAGGCCAATCCTAATCTGAAAGAAATCACCTATTTGTTCCCTCCTCATCTGCAGGCTCCTCATCAGCAGATGGTTTAGTGATTGTTTATGATGGCCCATCAAATTTAAGGAGGACCAATTACAAGAGAGTGGATATGGATAATGTGTATGGGGTAAATAGACAGAGAATGGATGTATAGCACTGATGCCTTGGTATAGGCTGCTCTGGTTGTCTCCTCAGTGACAAATTAAATCTCTCTCTCTCTCTCTCTCTCTCTCTCTCTCTCTCTCTCTCTCTCTCTCTCTCACTCTCTCTCTCTCTCTCTCTCTCTCATCACACACACACACACACACACACACACACACACACACACACACACACACACACACACACACACACACCTATGTCGAGCCTTAAATAGGTGACAACACTAATGCCAGCAGTGATGCATGAATGGATACATGAATGACATGATAATTTGAGAATTACAAAATAAAAGATTCAGCAGTGACATCTGCGACATCCACTGAAAAACACACCAGGAAGTGCAGTGGTTGTATACACATGCAGAGCGTTGCAAGAATAAGCAAAAACTTATGCTGACATCATTCACATAACTTTGCTAAGCTGTATGTTCCTATGGCAAATCATTTGTATTAATGTAACCAGAGACAGACAGGAATAGTTCACTTTCTACTTCACTTTGAAAGCACTCTGAAATTATGGAAATGCTTTTACAGTACTTAAAGGAGCTATCCAGTGTGATACATAGTCCTTTTCTTTTAGGACACGGAGTACTGCCTGTATAAGAAAAAGAACGAGATCATTTGATACAACATGGTAGACTGAATTACTGTCTGGGAGCTAATCTTGAATCCTGAATGGGGCATAAAGGAAGATAGAGCTTAAAGTGAGTTTCTGTGCTCCATTATAGCGTTACCTTCCAGTTAACCATTTGGTCTGTGTTGATTCAAATTTACTCATTCTCTGAGTCTCTGTATAGAGATTGCTCACACACGTGACAAATTGGGCAGAAACGCCTTCAAAACACCTAAGAATTATGGGTACGTCAGGTAAATTAACTTGGGCTGGCATAGCTGGCCACTATACTATGAGCCAAAACTCACATCCATGAAGGATAGTTACTGTTTTTCAGGCTGCGAAAAGGCAGAACGTGGGTTTCCAACTATAATCTACAAGGTGGTAAAGACGACAGTTGAACTAGGTGTGCAGATTTATTTTAAGGAGAGGATTTTGCTTATCATTGGCATAGGCAACCATAGGCCCTGTTGTATTTATCATAGCCTTCATTACGCTAATTGTAAACTGAGGAAAGAAAGATTTTATAGACTGACTGAGTGAAATATATGAAAGAAAATACACAATTATATGCTGTAAAGTCTTCAAAACTAATGTTTATGGCCAGTTTATGGCATTTTCTCTATGTCTGTGTGCATTATATGCTCGCCCGCCTGCTCTTCCCAAAATGCTCATGGGCAATACGTCACATGAGCATTCTCTATAGGTCTGAACAGAATCTGGCAATATAGGTGAACAAAAAATGGTGAGCAAAGAACATGAATTTAGCTTACATATTATTTTTTTGTCTGTTAACTGAATTTTGAACTAGTTCATGCAGACTCTGCCACTGCCAATCAAAACCAGTGGACGCACAAGCCTGAGATCTTGCCCTCATTCCTGAGTCATTTTGGTTAACTGATGGTGACCCCATGGGAAGTGACTAGCATTGGTGCTGGTGGTTGCTATCTCATCTGTCTGTGTCCACAGCCTGTAACTTACATCACAGAGGAAGGGTGTGTGAGTGTGTGTTTCAAGTGTCAGAGACGGTGTTAAAAGTTCTTAACACACCAGTTATACTGTTAGCAGCAACCACAGTGACACAGAGTTACGCAGCAGCAGAGGCTCTGGCTCTATCCGTGCGGCAGAGACGGGTAAGGTTGGGAGCTGGCAGGCGTTCAGACTCTGTAAGTATGTGTGTGTTATGAGCTGGCATAGAATTTCACATTACATCGCAGCTTAAAAGGGGAGAATTTTTCAAAAATCATTACCAAATATCGGATGGTCACATGCAGGCACTATTAGATTACTGTAAATACCAGCTATTTCTTGGACATTCTCCATAAGCTGATTTAATGCTTTTAGGGAGGCAATGCATACTTTTCTTCCTTGAGACAATCAGATAAAATGGATAAGATTTTATAAGCCGAGCCTATTACAAGAGCCCCATCCAAACCACTGGGCGGCATGTGGGAGTGTCTTTCCAAGAAAATATCTTGTGCTTCGATGCATTTGTTTATTTTGAAATAACACTATGCCTTTTGTCCTCAAAAAATGCAAATGGGAGCAATGTTGAAGAGAACATATTCTTCAGGCCTATGATAACATAGATGTTGTAAAAAGAAAGAACGGTTATGTTTTCCATTTTGTGAACAAAGGCTGAATGCACTTCTCACTAGGGCTAATGTTTCACTTAAGGGCCAGATCCACCGGACACAGCGCGTCAGATTGCAGCTATGGCATGCATCTAAGTGTCTGATATCATAACGTAGCAAAATGACACAATTTAGCATTATTTTAAGGCATAGTAAAAGCAGAAATACATTGTTTTAGTTCTGTGTCATTCAAGCATAGCCCTGTTGCACAAGCCTACTGACTGCTCCAGATAACGAGTAGAACGAAAGAATTTGGAACAACATAGACCGAATTTACATTGAGCCAATGGCACCTCATCTTACTTTTGGTTTCGAATGTTGAATGACCCATTGACTCAATGTAATAGTCATTGACAATTGCGCTCACATAGTACAAACTATCTGCTTTTGTTGAACTTTCTGAAGACTTTTGTGTTACAAGTTTGGGTAACGCTTTAATTTACAGCCCGTGAAGTACTGGGTAAGTACAGGTAAGAACAACGTAACAAAATAGAACTTTATGTGTAATATTGTCATAATTACAAAATAAGTGTTGGGTAGCCTGGATGCAGAAGCGTATAGGAAAGCCAGGGTTGGATCAACTTGCACGCACTTTATTTTACAGCCTGCGCATCCTTCCCTTGTTGTTGTTGATGAACAGAATTATTTTCAGTCATGTCAGTTCGCTTAGACCTTCATGTGAAAATGGCATCTTTGTCAAACCGCTGTCTCTGCCTATCCATGTCACACCACAAACCTGTGTGTGAGTGGGTGCGGGCGTGGTTTTGGTCCACTTCTGTTTAGAATGCACGGTAACAGGTCAGTTCTGCCAGGTCAGCACGCCTGTTCTGCGTGGCTCCTGTCCTGACTTCCGCACCGCGAACGCACAATTGTGTGTGAAAAGTAGGCTAAAGAATAAGTACCGTGGAATGACCTAAACACCTCAAAACTACTTGTAACTACACCCTAATGTTGGATGCGCGGGCTGTAAAATAAAGTGCGTGCAAGTTGATCCAACCCTTGCTTTCCTATACGCTTCTGCATTCAGGTTACCCCACATTTATATTGTAATTATGGCAATATAACACATTAAGTTCTGTTTTGTTACGTTGTTCTTGTACTTGGCCAGTACTTCACGGGCTGTAAAATAAAGCGTGAGCGTGTGTTATTCCAGCAAACTTACGCTGTAAGTACTCAGTAATTTATCCCTTGATACGTTTTTGTTACACCATTCTTACCTAATAATTACCCAGTACTTCACGGGCTGTAAATTAAAGCGTTACCCAAGTTTGCACTACCTTGGTTTGATTCCGTTACCCTGATCTTCTGAATGTTGAATTCTGCCTCCATGGACATATTTTGAGTTTTTTAAGTTACATTTAAATATGTATCTTAAAATCAGCCAGTGTCTACTCCTGCAATTGTGCTCCATTGAAGTCCTGACAATATATCTTAAAGCAAAGGTTTGGTGTCATTTAAGCATAGCCATGTTGTACGAGTCTGCTGACTGCTCAAGATAGGTAGTTGAGTGAAATTATTTGGAACAACATAGACCAAGCATGAGTGCAAATGAGAAGAAGCAGGTTAATCAGTCAATGACACCACTAATTTTACTTTCAATTAAAGGAGTTTGGTGCCATTGATTCAATGTACACTGCTTGTTCGCAACATGTGTTTCGCTTTCGTTACATCCAAATTATTTTATTCTACTCAGTATAGTGCAGTCAGCAGACTCAAAAGTCAATAGAGCAGACAGACTCTGAATTGGCACAAGTCTCTTGATAGATGACTCTTCACTTTGGCGTCGTATTGTTTGACGTACTGTATATGGAACTCTGTAATTCTTTTTTTATGACGCCAAAGTTGACCTGAAGGCAACTTAACCCACCAAAAAGTAAACCTATTGAAAGTTTCCAGACTCTGTATCAGGAATAACTGGCTAAATAACTTTGACCTTAAAGTAGAGGAGTCACTCGGTACAATCCTCAAAACAATTTAGTGTTGGAATGTTTAGATCCTGAAGCATTACCCTAAGGCAAAGTTATACTTGGGAGATTCAACTGTCTGCCCTCCCTTCCACAAAAATGATTTAGCCAGTTCTTCTTTTTGATCACTGACATTCTTTTGAATAATTCAGCCTGGTGTCACACTGACAAGCGAACTTGTGATGTATGACCGCTGGTACATGGTTGAGTGGAGAGGCTATGAGTTTCATTTTGGGGAGAGCTACAGTATAGCTGTAAGACACTCTGCCTCACAAGTCCCCTCGATGTTTTCTTTTGTCTTCCCAGATTGACTGGAAACTGCAACATACAATGCTAATCCCTCCTTTCCATATTCTGCTCTTCCAAGGTGTGTAAATGATGTTTTTTTTCCCTCTCTTTATCTCATTACCTGACGTTGTTTGTAATCTACTCTAATACATGATGAACACGCTGTCGGGGCCTGTGCGTTGGTAAAGTATTGTAATTAAAGAGACAGTGTGAGGAAAGTATTCATCATTTTAAATGAGTTGTACAGGGAAGGCCTCGCGTTGATAAGGACGCTATTGCATTAAAAGCTCACAATGCACACTAATGAACAGAAAAGAGCCAAAGAAATGCAAATGTAATGGATTCAGCTTATCCATTTCAGTCAATGTGACTCATTTCAGTTTTGAAAGGAAAAGTACATTATTCTGTTTGCAGGGAAGTACAGTACTTATTATAACCTTCTAATGATGATACTAATGGGAAAGGAAAAGTTGAGACACTCATTTTACCCCAGATTGTTTGATCTGTTTATGAAAGGACTTGAAGAAATAGTCCAGATTCATTCAACCCACAGCCCTGTTGTTAAAGCTTGCCAAGTGCTGTTGGTAGGATTAAGGACAAGATAATTTGGTACAACGTATCTTATAGTTACACTGTATGTCCAATGATAACTGATGAGGGCAAGTAAACTTTATTCTATTGAATTTTCCCTTTGTCTGTTTAGTTAGCATTAGCTGCTGATTGGTGAATTTAAGGTGTGTGCTACCATGTTGTCTGGGGGAACGCAAGATCTCATGAACATTAATCACTCTTCATTCGTGTCGATAAAAGTTATTCAGTTTATTTAATCTGTAAAGCATGTAATGAGATGCAGTCAAATGTTGTGGTTAAAATAGTGAAGACGTTTTTTGAGGGGTAAAAAAAGAAGTTGACAGGTAATTTGATGACTGCTCTGTTATTTGATGACTGCTCTGTAATTTGATGACTGCTCTGTTATTTCTCTCTAGGTTATTTGGTCTGGTTGGCCAGTGCTCAGGAATGGACAGCAAATGTACCCTCGTCTGTAACTGCACTGGAGAAATCCTGCGTTGTTATTCCCTGCATGTTTAATTATCCTCCAAAACCCGAAATCACAGAGTGGAAGTCATTTTGGTTTGACAAGTCAAAAAAGATGGTTTACAGCGGTGTCAAACACAAAGGTGCTTCACAAAAAGTCACAAAGACTGGTAGACATTTTCAGAGCCGCATTTCAATGTCGGGAAATGTTGAAGAGAAGAACTGTTCACTTCAGATAGATGATGTGAAGCAAAATGATCAAAATTCGTATTTCTTTAGGATCCAAATGCCAGGGTTCAATAATTATTCATTTTCAAGAAATGCAGTAAAGATTTCTGTAAAAGGTAAGTTATTATATTGAGTACCATTAGTGCAAACAAAGTCTTTGTGTACATGTGGTTTACTGACTGTGTGTATGTTGTTGTGCAGCTAAGCCTGACCCTCCATCAATATCAACCGAGAAAAAGGAAGTGAAGTCTGGAGAGAGTGTGACCATTTCCTGTTCCGTGTCTTATTCCTGTCCCCCTCACCCTCCTGACATCACCTGGAGCCGAGAGGGCATCAACATCACAGTCCAATCAGAGGAACAGACAGGGGGACGACATAAACTCACCTCCAGCCTGACCTTTGAACTTAGTGCTTCAGATCACCAACAACCAATCACGTGCAACGTGCTGTTTCATGGTGGAGGGAGAGCCAACAACTCTTACACTTTTACATCAGGAAGTGAGTTCAAGATATGAAAATATATTTTGCATTGATATTCTGGAAATGATACAGTAGGCTATTCAAGAGAGTTTTCCTCTTTGGTATATACCTGAGGCATCAAGAAAACCGGAAACCTTTTTGTGCTCAGTTCATTTGATTAGGTTGTATGATGATTTTTCAATGTGTGTGTGTGTGTGTGTGTGTGTGTGTGTGTGTGTGTGTGTGTGTGTGTGTGAGAGAGAGAGAGAGAGAGAGAGAGAGAGAGAGAGAGGATGGATGGGGTGTAATGCCTTTATGTCAATGGATATTGTAAAGAGAGAGGAGAGGGAGAGAGTTGGACCCAGGCACCTACTGGACAACCGTTGGCATCACAGCTCCCTCAGGGATAAACATCTAGTTGCCTTGAGCTGATGCTGTCCAAACATTATGGGCAGTCTGACACTGGATAATATTAAAATATACAGACCGTTTTAATGACAAAACCCCATAATACTTGAACATTTTATTTTGTTCCTTAAAGCTGTATTCGCCGAGTCTACGTAATTTTGAGACTTCCGTAAAAAAAAATCTAAATTTTACAACTCTCTGGTCCCTCCCCCAGTCTCTATATGCTTCTCAACGGCATCTCAAACCCCTCCCACATTGTAGCACGTTGGGCTTACTCACATCTGTGATCAACAGGCAGCTATCCCTCCCTCCAAACCTGATTGGTGGAAGGCTACAAAGAGCGATGGATTTTTGGAAGCATGATTACGGGGTTTAGATGGAGCTAGAGAATTAAGGTTTTTTCTTACTAGCCTTTTTCATGTACTACTTCTAGAATACAGTGACAATTCAACGAAATTTGGAAAATTCTTTTCCTCAAATGTGCACCGAGAAGATCTGTTGGTGTAATACTAACCCGCCAAGGTCTTTGCACTCGGCCAATGAGATTGAGCTGTAATTAGGTTAATTGGCATACCCATCACACTTCCATGATTAATTAAACAAAGTAGAGTTCAACCCTTTTAAATGTTTTGCCGGGCACATTGTTCATTTATATCACCATGAAAATAGCACAATATCGTGACAATACCCCCAAAGCAAATTGCGCCTCGCGCTGGTGAGAAGGCCGCTACAGGGCCCAGTGTGTTTTAGCTTCCCTTAAATATCCAAGCAGAAAAAACACTTCCAATTTATATGTTAATTTTGGAATTGACACTCTTTCTCCTTCGGTAGTTTTTGTCCATCATGGGGAATATCTAAAGATAATAGCAGCAGGAAAGGGCATGTCTCCCAAGAGAGATGACACTTTTCCCAAATTTTACAAATGTCATATCTACAGCAATTCTTTAGATTGTTGCATTTTAGACCATTATAGTAGCCTGGCAGGCCATCCTATATCATTGAAATGTATAGTCTGGCATCGAGGCATAGACTCAATCGTGGGCTGAACAAGGCTGTTATCTTTCAAACTACTTACTTCTGGACGCAAAAGGATAGCCTATGGCCAATCGGAGGAACGAACGAGATCTAAACACCCAATTCAAAAGACGAAGCCCGCCCTAAACACATGGAGCGTTGTGATTAGATGTCGCCAAAGGCGTCATCCAATAAAATTCCCTATTCTTGCTGCTAGACATACAGGCTGAGCAAATTTATTTGCCGACGCTAATACGTCTAGATTTCTAGGCTACCATTAAAGTGTAACTCTGGCTGTTTTCAATTGTAGTCTGCATTTCTGCATTTTCTTAACTCGTTCAAAGAGACAATTAACTGACTTTTTAAACCAAAGTTTAAGTGACCAAAGTTAATCACAGTGAGACAAAGTTCATAATTGTGCTGTTTTCAGAAACATAAGTTTAACTAAACTCTGTGAAGGTCTACTAACAATGCCCTCTATGCTCGAGTTCACATTTAGAGGACGTGACAATGGTTTGTACAAAGTGTCATGCAATGTCAAAATTCTCTAGTAAGTGTTTTTTTTTTTTTAAATAGTATTTCGACAGTGCCTGCAAAGGTACCCATGGCCCTTCCAGTAAAAGCCATTGGCTTGAGAGCAAGAGGACTAGCCAAACGTCACAATGTGAACATAATTGCCTTGTTGGATGAATGTTTTAGACATTCCAACACCGAAATATAGCCTGCAATCATTTCAATTTTCAAAATGACAGCAAACATGAACACATTCTCATTTCATTACGTAATAAATCCATTTTTAATGAAGTTCTTCTAGCTCAGTGGGGACCCCCATATAGAGTCGCCTTACAGACACAGCACAGAAGCAGCATGGATTGGCTGTGTGATTTATTCTATGAAAGAGCCGTTGCCATGTTATATGAATTGCATTCTACCCAACTACTGTACTTAGTAGAAAAATAGTACAGTAACGACAGTGTGACTAAAATAGCTAAAAGACCATAACTGATGATTAAATTAAATGCAATAACCAGACAGCCCATAATATCTTTTCTCTGGATTAGGCTTTACTTGGAGTGCAGTTGGAGAAGACCAAGGAGTGTGCTAAAAAAATTTTTTTTTTGTGATCAAATTTTTCTTTATTTTCTTCATCATGGGGGAGTACACACATAAGCAAGGAATGTAATAGTGGTTATCCACCAATCATATCTCTAAACAAACCCCCCTCCCTCCGCATTCTCCATTTTTTTTACCCACTAGAACCCACCCATTCCTCTCCCACATCCCACCCCTCATATGAAATAAAATAACAGAATAGATAAATAACAATAAAACCGGCATGCCTACTAACCTGCTACCTTGAAAGAGTGTGCTAAATTTCAATAAGACAGCAAAGGCATTGAGAGACACACTTTTTGAAAGACCGTTGAAATCTCTGCAACACCTCCTGTCAGACTTAAATATACCATGAATTTGGACATAAATTGTCCAATCCGGCATGACCAGCAGGCAGAGAGAGAGAACCCCCCCCCCACACACACACACACACACACACACAACACACACACTCTTCTTTGAGTGTGGACATAAAGCCGAGCTCTACTAACTCTCTCCTGTGTGTGTGACATGTCAGGTTGCCTGACGCAGATCGGCACTCAGTTTTGATGTATCGATTCATTAATGCAATCCAGCTCCTCGGAGGCTTGCCTGGAAATTATTTTTGTTTCAGCGAGCTCCTGCTCTCCTCAGCAACACCTCGGTAAACAGAGAGGGGAGCTGTGATAACAGCTTGAGTGTTGCTGTGAAGAATGAAACTGTAAGGGATTTAGAAACTATACGGTTCCTGTGAAACTGTAACATTACAGTGCATGCAACCTAACTGTATTGTAGACATATTAAACCGTTCAACAGAGTTTGAGAAGTGGGCATGTCTTTCGACACCATGCAATAAGGCCAGATTGCTCCCTTGCCATTGAGAATAGGAAGTTGTGTTTTATTGGCGATGTACCCTTATTGTAAAGTGTTACCAAAAATAACATATAGCTGCTCATACAGTGTTTCCGCCCATACTCCAGACTCTTGTGATTGATGTCAAATTGGACCCATCACAAACATTTCTGTAAATGGCATGTCTTCTGTTTGTTTGGACCAGGGGTTCTCAAACTTTATTGGGCTAGGGACCCCCTCATGGAGCTAAATTGTTCAAGGACCCCTCTTGATCGTAATAAAATGTAGCTATTTGTTCTTTCAGATACAACAGTTTTAAAATAATCATGTAATTGAATTTGGCAAAATTCTGCAAAGTGCAAGTGGTTTTCTGTTGCTGTGTTTCTGTGTTCTGTGTTTCTGTTTCTGTGAAGCGGCCTACTGTTTAAATTTTTTTAGTATTATCCCTATAAGACAAGTTCATGTTTTTTCACTGACCCCCTGGCAATGTGCTGCGGACCCCTGGGGGTCCCCAGACCCCAGTTTGAGAACCAGTGGTTTGGACCATCTAGGGGCCAAGGCCAGCCTTTGGGAATAGGAAGCTGTGGTTTGATATCAGACTCATTTTCTGTGGACTGTGGAGGTTGTCACAAGCCCTTTCTCCTCATCCCTGCTGAGGGCAGGAAATGGTATCTTTGATGTGGGAAATGACAAAACTTTAAGCATATTGTGTAGAATTCCTATCTAAAGCTGTCAGTGTTGATTTAAGGTAGATTATCTCCCTTCAGAACGCCATTCTCTTCTCTGATTGGCTGCTAGGTGGCCATTAATTCCAGATAACCGGCTACTTTGGAAGTAGTTCCAAAAAATAACTCATCTAATAACTGATTACCGTTCCATATGAATGCCTTTCAGAATGGTAACTATAACAACAATAAGCAACCTTGTAGATCTACTTTCAACTGAAAGTAGTACCCAAACCGAACAGGTTAGCTTCTTTTAAATTTGAGTTGCATATTTCTTTTACGTTTTATACGCTTCTTCAAATATACGAGAGATAGATAGAAACGGGAGAGATAGATAGAAACGGGAATAACTCCGTCTCCGAGCTGCGCGCGTCGCCGGAGTTCTAGATTCCGCCTCGACAATTATAAATGAATAACTGGACACCTCGTCGGCCGTTATCCCTTACGTGATGCCAGGTGACCAAGCCAGAGAGGGTTAAATTGGATTCAATTGGTTTAAGTGGTCAGTGTTCCATGCTCTTTCATTGGTTAAAGTGGTCAGTGTTCCATGCTCTTTCATTGGTTAAAGTGGTCAGTGTGCCATGCTCTTTCATTGGTTAAAGTGGTCAGTGTTCCATGCTCTTTCATCAAGCTCTATGGGCCGTGGTCAATACTCAGCATCCTCATTCCTCTCCCATGTATTCCAGGGTCTTCAGATCCAGATGTTATTGATAACCCCATTCTCACAACAACAAAGGGTAAGCCCCATTTGATTAAAGGAGAGTACCGGAGTGAATTCAAGCATAGCCCTGATGAAAGAGCTTGCTAAATGCGCTAGTTAGCGAGTGGAACAAAATAATTTGGTACAGCACAGACCGAACGCGAACGCAGAGGCGAACAGGCACTTTACACTGAATCAATGGGACCTGACTGTTGGAAACCGAAAGTAAGATCTGAGGTTACATTGACTCAATGTAAAGTGTTTCGCGTTCGCGTTAGGTCTGTGCTGTTCGAAAATCTTTCATTTCATGCGAAGAATATAGCTGTTAGAAGGCTCGTGCAGCAGGACTATGCTTAAACTTACTCCGGTATATTGCTTTAATACTTTACTGTCCATGCTTTGGAACCAGAGGAACGGTGCTTCATCTCATACATCTATGGACTTTTCTATGTTCTAAAGCTCTAGTGACCACAGAACCAGAGAACCAGATCCACACCACACACGGTATGTGCACTTGCATTGCGATAGCCCACATTTGTAGTGCCGCTCTCCACCCACTGTGTTGACAGCCTAGAGTTAGGCATGCCCAATGCTTTTGATGTGTATATGCACCTGTTCAAATCAAAGCTTGAGAGCTTATTCTCAAATGAGTTTTTGCTATAGCAGCAATGGTTGCAGTTGTCTGCTGTCTGCTTTGAAGTAGTAAATGGGTATAGTTAGCAGAGATTGCAGCATCACAACAACTCTTTGAATGAAGGGAAAATCCTTGTTGACATGTGGTGCATGGCGGGGGCATCTAAGCTCATCATCAGCCCGTATGCTCCAGGAGAAATAAAGTTTTTTTGTAACACTTTGCGGTAAGGGTACATGAATTATCATTAATTCATGCATGAAATCATTAATGATTAATTCATGACTCATGCATTACTTGCATTACATTTTGAATGTCTAATGAGTCATCAGGAATTAACATGAATTCATTGTTTGTCATTAATGACCTCCTGCTGAAATAGCTCATGATCTTAAGCATTAATTACTCTAGGTTCATCATCATGAGTCATGATTAATTACACATGATCATGATGACTTATCATGTTTGTGCCCCCTCAACTAAAGTATTGGCAGGGTTCAACATTTGCAAATTGTACAATTGGATGGTCCTATCAATGGTAAAGAAATTGCTCTTTCCATTTATTTCTTTATTCTTGCTAACAGACAGTTACACAGGTGCACTCTTTTGAACATCAAAATAAGGGCAGCATACATGTCATCAACTAAGCATTATTTTTTAAGGCGTTCATCATATTTGTGGCCCTAAGATGAAGTGATGAAAGTGACATGAATTAAGGTTAGTTGCTCATGAGTTCATCATGTTTGTGCCTCTAAACTAAAGTGTTGACATGGTTAAATAGGTCAAAGTTAGTTGACGTATGGAATAGATAAAAATCAATGCAATGTCTAGGAAATTCTTGGAAAGTCTACATGATGACCTCATGAGGAACTAGGCTAAAGTAGGCTAAATAAGTATCCACTTTTATTATAGGCCTATCACATCATGATCATGCGTAATTAATCATGACTCATGATGATGTACCCAGAGTAATTAATGCTTAAGATCATGTGCTATTTCAGCAGGTCATTAATGATGAACAATGAATTCATGCTAATCCCTGATGAGTCATGAGATATTCAGAGATGAAGTAATGCATGAATCACAAATGAATCATGAATGAAATCATGCATGAATTCATGATAATTCATGTACCCTTACCGTAAAGTGTTACCGTTTTTTTGTTGTTGTTGTTTTTTTGTTTGTTTCTTTGTTTTTCAGGCAAGTATACACATTTACTGTATGTACTGTAATGTAAGGAATGCTGACACATCTATGCCAGGCTGTGCTGTTCTCATAAATTAATGACTTTGCAAAATGTAATATGTTCTTTAGAATCTCCTTTGGAAATCAGAGATGACGACTCTTCCGGATCCCAACAAGGTCTACTGTATAAATGACTTTAATAATTATTTCACAAATGTCATTCCACCTTCAGGTGGTGCATGTATCACTCTGTCATACAGCATCATAACTGAACAAACGTGTCCATGCTGACTCCCCCTCTTGGCAGGTCTTTCCATGCAAATCATACCTGTGGTGGTTTCCATTGTCTTCTTCAGCATTGCCATGCTGGTCGGCCTCCTGCTCTACCGGAAACACAAGTTAGTGCTTTGAGTGAAAGCAAACATTCCATTCACAGACACATACTGTATCAGACATTCCAGGGTCTTGCAGCTCAGAATAAAAAGAAAAACTGTGCTCACTTTTCACAGGCACAAACAAACAGAACAATGCCACTTAAATGCAGACAATAGGTGAGTGTTGGTCTTACAGCCTTGAACATATTTCCGGCACTTTAGTATGCCCTTTATCAGGTGTCTCTAACTGTTGCGTTTCTCGTTTTCACAACATGCATACATCCAAAGTGAAGTTCATGATACCTTTACTAGGTTTGGTATTTCTTCAGCATTGCAGGTCATGTTTCATGCAAGATTCTCACTGCTCTCTATTCGGCGTATTAATACGCTAGCCACACTGTAGGTTAATTATCAATGCTCATGACAATATAGTTCCTTATGTGAACATATAAGAGCTACTTTGACCAAATCAAAGTGGCAGAGAGCCACTACTATTTCACTACTATTTACTGTAGCACCAGTAGCCTATCATGGATAGTGTTTTTCATCCTTTGGCATCTTACATACTGTACTTTGAAGTGTCAATTTGGGGGGGAGCGAGGACTATTTTCTGACTTGGGAAATAATTATTTGGTACCAGACAGAGCAGAATATTTTAATTAGATTTCATTGAGATTTTAACTGTTTTGTATATGTGTGTGTTTTATGTGTGTCTCTGTATGTGCAATTGTGTGTGTGTGTGTGTGTGTGTGTGTGTGTGTGTGTGTGTGTGTGTGTGTGTGTGTGTGTGTGTGTGCGCGCACGATCCAGCAGGACAGGCCAAAGCGTTGAGATGTCTGATGAGGTGTATGCCAACACAGAAGTGATTACGGTACTTGAGTCATTATGTCATTCATTATTTCCAACAGGTGCAATTAGCACTTCAGATCCTCAAACTTTAGACACTTAAAAGAAATAAACTCCTAGACCGATGAAGTCTGATTAACGCTGGCACTTGTAATTTGCAGAAAATAAACCACTTAATTGGCATTTACTTTTCTTGTGTGTGTGTGTGTGTGTGTGTGTGTGTGTGTGTGTGTGTGTGTCTGTATTCTCAGTCTGGCAAAGATATTGGTGATGTTGATGAAGATATCTATGCTAACACAGAGGTAATCCACATACAATTCCCCTCTCTCACATACAGTACTGTACAAGCTCACATTTCACTATTGATGGTTTCCATTATTTATGCAACTGCAGACCATTGAAGTGTATAACACACACGCTATTGCATTTGCAAGTAATGACATGACAGCTGGGTACTACAATATGACTATTATTATTAGCCCATTATATTATTATTATTATTATTATTATTATTATTATTATTATAATTATTATTACCTCGGCCAAACAAGTTTTTTCGCCGGAATTGTTTTGTCTGTTTGTTTGTTTGTCTGTTTGTTAGCAACTTTATGGCAAAAGGTAGGCTACAGATTTGTATGAGATTTTTGTTTTACCAGAGGTGTGTCTTTGCCCAAGAAAGAACCCATAAAATTTTGATGATGATCCAGATCAGGATCTGGACAGGACTGTCAATACTGACAGTTAGCACGTCCATCTGTAAACACCAGAAATCTGGGAAGCGTCAGTGACCAAATTGCCTTGGCGGAGGTCTGCACTCTCCAAGTGCATATTTATAGTTGTTTGATGTTTGACGTTGAGGGTTAATTTGGTCTGAAAGCATCTCTGTGTAGCATTGTGTGTCGGCTAAACAATGTAGTATGACGCCTTTCTCTTCCTTTCTAGTTTCTGCAGACCACAAAGCCAGGACTGGGGATGAATCATGGTGTTGGATGTGCTAAAGAGCCAGATGACGACATCTATGCCAACATGTAGTGGGAGAGGGAGATGGGAAAAGAGAGAAAAGAAAGAGTACAGATGTACAGATAGAGAAAGGCTTGATCCTGACAGTGATGGGCTGAAGACGCATCCAAAAAATATAAATTTTCGTTGCCAAAAGAGCTCTAAAAAGACACTACTGCTAGCGGCCAAATATATGCTAAGTGAAGAATTAGTATCGCTTTTTGGAGTTTTATGATACATGACAGATTGCACTTAATTAATGGGAAAAATCTGACAAGAGATGATTTTTTTTGTTGTCAGCTTTCTTTATATTGCTCATTTAGACTTCATGGGCCATGATATTATATATTCCCTCTTTCAAGCGATGGCTTTTCAATCTTTAATCAATTCTGTGGGTGCATGCCTTTGATGTCAAGTGTACTTGCTTATTCGGTGTCTTAATGAGTTGGTCGTTGATTTTATTTCTTTTATTTGCTTACCTGTTTGAAAGAGTAATACCTGCAGAAGCCTGCAATCAGACAGCACCCCGTGGATAGGCTGAGCATATGCTCACTGTGGTGGGCCTTGTGCCTGTCTGAGGGGAGACTGCCCTGAAGTTACCTTGCAGAGCATTGGTCAACTCAAGTGAATGTGTATGGTATATCTGCAGTATACTGGACTATACTATAGGGATCAATAGAACCATCGAGAACATTTTATATTTATATTATGTGTATATGTTTATTCATGTTTATTACATCTTTTTTTGTACAATATGTAACAAAATATATCTTATAGAGTGCCAATTTCTCATGCTGTCTTGTACATAGAACTATCCTAATTTATAGCCTACAGTTGGTAATGGAGGGGAGTAAAGGCCTAATGGACAGTGGCCATTATCCCTAACCTAATAAAGAAATATATTAAGCATACAGTAGCTAATGTGCAATATGTGCTCCCTAAATTGTAAACTCTATTCACCTTATGCAGCCCCGCCCCTTTTGTCTTTTTTTCTTCCACGTTTGCCCTCTGATTGTCTTGGAACTTCCGTTAGACGCGGCTTTTCATGAAATATCACAATCACAAAACTCCTTATTGTAGCCATAGAAACACAGTTTTTACAGCTGAAAACATCATTTTTTATCTGGCGACGAACTGTTCTAACTTTATTGATGGATGTAGTGAGCACAACTTCATAATAAGACCACTTATATTAGACCGTTAAAACACCAAATATCACAACGCTAAGTCAATGCGGATCGGATGTTGAATGACAATCGTCATGGCAGCGCCCATGTTTACCCGCGGAATAAGGTGAATATGTGCTATATTCACACCAATACATGTAGCCAGGCCAGCGCCACCTGCTGGCTCCGGTCATTTCATTTTGTTCCTCGAGACAGTCAGGGACAGTATGATGAACTTTTGTTTTCACCAACAGAGTGAGAAACTGAAGCCACAATATTGTGCATCACTAACCTCGAGTTAAGATAAGAAAAGATTTTTTTATGTGCGTTTTAAATAAGGAAAATGTTTCAAAACATGGCAAAGCGCCCACTAGAGAGGAAACGATTGTCAATGGAGATGTTTCAGACGTTTTGCACGAAGTGAAACAATGTGAAAGCGCATGATCAAATCTGGCTCCAGTAGGCCTACATGTGGATTAGTTTACAAAGGAAAAGATATATGTGGAGTTGTTTACAAACAAACAGAGATGACTGTTTTCAAAGTATGATGTTGACTGACAAGATTGACTAACAATGCAATCAAGCTCAGGCATGAGTGATTTTCATTTTCGTCCATCAGCAGGCAACTTTGGCATCTTGCAAGGACGGTAAAGTTGCTAAGCGACCATAAGGGGAGCAGAGAGGGAAAGTCATTTAGCTATCAAAGTGACTACAAAGCTGTACACATATGGGCAATGCCAAGGAAAACAGGTACTCATTGCCATGTCCATCACACCACTCAGAATTCTCTCTACAGACAAATTTTACATCACACCATAGTATTGGATTTAATTGTCATTATGGACGTAAAAATTGTCATTATGGACGTGAAAATTGCCTATATGTCTATTATGTCATATGTGTGTGTGTTTGTGTGTGTGTGTGTGTATGCACACATACATGTTCACACATAAACAATATATACATATGTGCTAATGTGCTGTTGTCAACCTACATGTAACTGACTTACGTAACATTCATTTACCACTTCCTAGCTCATCTTGTACCTGTGTGTGCCAGGGGCCGTGGATGTGATGTGGATGTGAGGGGTGTTTATTGGCACGTGAAACAGTGGGTTGGTTGATTGGTTTATTGATCACTTCTGGGTCATTTCCTGGACAAGTTCCTAGACTGTTCTGTACAGTAGGACAGGATGATCTCACTGATGAACTTCCAGTGAATAACTAATGAAAAATCATTAATCATAAAACATAAATACAGGTTTAATACCAGCCTAATGAATGAGTAAAGCTTCCGACAGCCTAAGTCTTAATTGGACCATTTTTTTCCCCCTGATAAGCAAAAACAATGACACCATTAAAACCATTCATCCTGAAATGTTACAGCAAAGCCAGCTTGTGCCATTACAGTTATTAGATGTGGCATCAATCAAATTTACACGTGCCAGTGCACATTATCCTAAATTATTTCAAAGCTAGACGCTAAAGAGAATGTCACACAGTTTTGGATGCATCCATTGAAGAAGATTTTTTTCTTTTCTTTTTTTTTTTTTCTGTAGCAATATGAATACCTTGACGCATCCTTCTGTTTATGCATTTTGGGAACGGCTTTTGAGCAATTAAACTCACACTGAGGCAAGCTTTCTTACAAATAAATATTTGTAGTGTATCATTTGGAAACATCAACCTTAGAAGAATCTGCTAAGACTAAGACACTAATATCCTAGAAATTTGAAGTGTCATTTAATATTTTATTTCTGCTACGTAATAAAGATTTTTACGGCCCATTGACTAGAGACCATTACTTTGAATGACGGTTGAAAAAGATTAAAATGACCGTGAAATCCCCCTGTTAAAAAGTACACATGTGCAAGTTCCGCAAGGTAAGCTAGCCCTCTACTTTAAGAGGTTGCCATAGTAATGCAATTTGCTGTGGGCTGAAATCAGTTTGTGTTTGCAAGGCTGTTGCGAGTGCAGATGCACCCCACCTAATGCTAAGAAATGAAGTGTCCTCATTTTTATGAGGTGCGCAGGGATGCAATTTTCTGTGCCTCCAAACATCCATTACTGATAAGGGAATATGCCAAATTGAACATAGTTTCCTGTGCACATAATTCTAACAGATTTGAATGGCAGAAAGGGCAATCTGCACAATTCTTATTATTTCAAGGAACCCAATTAAGGTGGGACATGTGTTCCTGTAATTCAGCTGAAAGATCAGTGTACTGCCAACATTCAAGTCATTCATTTTAACCCCTGCCGTAGGGCACTAAAACATACTTCTCTACATGGCAGAGGCTGATTTCATATGAAAAGAGCTGCTAAATAGATATGAGTCTGACTCAGGAAGACAGGACCAGAAAAACAGAAGAACATTGAAGATTGAAGAACATTGAACGGAAAAGAGGAAAGGGAGGTTCTGTCAAGTCTGTAAACTGTGATATTGCAACTGTCAAGTTTCCTTTGGTGATCTACTGTATGCCTTTGCAAGTACTGTAGTAAGATATTAAAATGTGTAACAGCAGCAAAAACAACACAACAACAACAAAAACAACAACAAATAATAATAATAATAATAATAATAATAATAATAATAATAATAATAATAATAATAAATAATAATAATAATATTTTTTGTATTTATTATAATACTATTTATTATTATTATTATCATTATGAGGTTATTAACACAAATGACATACAAAGAAATAAACTGAATTTGCCAATGCTGGTCATTTAAATAAGCATACAAAACACCTCATGTACATGTAATAGCCTATTATGTTCAGCATGTATCCAGTATGGATGACACCAAGTCAGTCAACTTACAACAGCACTCGTTAGCGCTTACATAATGTCCCTGCTCATCTCCCTGGGTGCAAACGGCACATTTTTACTCAGAATGGCTGGGGGGAGGTGGCACAGTGGAGTGAGTCTCAGACAGCCCTGCTTGTAGGCAGGTAGCTCTGCTTGCTCTGTATTTATGGAGGAGTCAGTGGAGACAACACTCTCCCCTCACCCACTTCTTGGCAGTCACCCCAATCTCACATTCATCAATGCTGTCACAGTGCCACCATGTGTCATTACAGTGGTAATATTGCTGGCGGTGGGTGGAAAGGGACGTTCAGTCCATTTATTTTGCCTTATAGTCACTCAACGTGCTGCATTGGCCAGACATTGTACTCTGTCTCACAGACATTTACTTCCTGTTTAGCTGTCATCACATGATTTGTCATTGCACTTAATAACGTTTTATTTATTTATTTATTTATTTATTTATTTACATTTTTTTCTTCTCACCACAAAAATTTGTCCTCATTCACCCCCCATTGCATTCCTCTTTTCACCCAATAAAAGATCATTTGAAAAATGCACTGCAACACCCGTCCCTCTGTGACAGATGTTGCTGGTTGCTGCATGGTGTCCTAGCTGTCCTGTTTGATCAGCGGGAAGTCTTCCAGCTGGGCTGGGCTACGTACCTGTCTGACGGGATGACACGGTCGCTTTACGGAGAGGCCACAGGGACAAATGGAGGGTCAACTACTGACTCCCACTCCTGTCAGAGAGAGAGAGAGAGAGAGAGAGGACTGAATGTATGATGATAAGAAGGTTAAAGCTACTCATGGCCACATTTTTGTCCCCAAGATGACTGAAATGTTGTAGGCTAGGTGCTTCATCTTCAGCGTGAAAAAAAGGATGTAGAAATCTGGTGTGAATACATCAATAGTCTTGTTTGATGTTGCAGAGTGCTTGTGACAGGAACTCAGTACAATGTGAAGTAAGTAGGAAAACAGCAGCTGACGCTCAGAGGCATAGCACCAAATGCTGGGCCCTATGCACAAATAGTGACCATGGGCCCCCCTCACCACCTACAATACAATTCCAGACTCCTCAAGGGCCCTCACTCCACTTAGGGCCCCGGTAACTCGGTCCCCCTTTTCAACCCACTACAACATCCATGCTGACGCTAACACAACAACAACAAATGAAATAAAAAATAAACTAGAAAAGTGTTCAGAGAGCGCAGACCTCTGCCAAGACAATGTGGTCACAAATGGTGTTCTGGATCACCAATCGCCACCAAAATCGAACAAGTTCTTACTTGTCCCAATACACATGTTGTCCGAAAATTTCATCGAAATCCGTGCAGTACTTTTCGAGACACACACACAGACAGACGGACACACACACGCCGAGCAAAACATAACCTCCTTGGCGGAGGTAAAAAGTGCTGTTTTGCAAATTCGTAGCTGAACTGCACCAAATTCTTTCATTTTCATTTTCATATAGTATGTCTTCCAATAGCAAAGACAAACTACAGGACTATAGAACAGGACTGTTAATAAGCAACGCTGTCACGATCCATCTGTCCTTGTGCTCTCTACTCCCCTGTAAAACACAGACACAGACATGTGATGTCTTCCACCATTGCTTGGCATGCTTCACTATTGCCTGAACAAATATTCGTATTTGGTCTACCTTAAAGAACAGTGGTCCCCAACTATTTTTCCTCAAGGGCTGGATTTTGTCAAGCATACCAAGCCAAGGGCCAACGCTGCAATCTTTAAAAAACATGTATTGAAAGGGGGCTTAGAATATCACAAAACAGTCTTCTTTTAGCCTTCTTTCTTTAACGCAGCTCAATAAGCTTCATACATAGTATGAGTGCTTGTATGTCTAATGTATGTGTGGTCCGTAAGCACATTTATGGAAATAACTGAGTCAGATGGTGCTGCGGGCCACACATTTGGTTCCTGCGGGCCTGCTCTGGTCCATGGGCCGCCATTTGGGGACCCGTGTTATAGAGCCTAGGAAGGGGCCGTGCCTTCTGGGGATTTGGCCACTGTTCGGCCACCATAACTACAGGCCACTTTACCCCTTTGCCCGTGAGAATACATTGAAAACGGTGGTTTGTTATCGTTTCATTTTCGTAACACGGAGCAAATTATCGACAGAAAATGGGGTCGTTGTCACAAGCTCTTTCCCCTCTAGATGGAAAGAAACGATGTCTCTGGCCAGCCAATAAAAAAGACTGTTAGATCGAGCATTTTGTACGGGATTCCAAAAGGAGAGCAGGTAGCGTGGCCTCACAGAATGTCAGTGATTATACCTATATGCTAGGTTAATTGACATCAGACTCCTAAGCTCTTTAAGCTCTCGGCCTGTTCAACGTTCTTCCTTCACTCCTGTCAAAACGGAATATGATAAAGGGTAGGAATGTATACTGCAAGTACACAGTTGTCACTTTCACTAGTCAGTTACATGCCTTGACAAAATACTGGCAGTATAGCCTAGACCTAATTAGGTTAGCAAAGCGAAAAATCTGTCAGCTGGTATGATGGTAGCTTTAACTAAAAAAACAAACAAACAAACGAAAAAACAGCTAAGAACAACTCACTTGCTAGATAGACAAGCATTCCATGGCTACACTGGAATGTTAATTCTCTTGTTTATTTTATCTTTAAAATTAAAAACTGAAAAGCCCAACAGCCTCCTTGTTTACAGAAAATCAAAGGTATGTCTGTAATTCTTCAATCCCCCGAGGTCTAGATTCACCAATTAAAAATTCTCTGTGAAGCTGTGTCCAACACTCCATCTGCCTTGACAGACAGGTCTGTGACGTGGACTTGACAGGAGATACCCACTCCCACTGTTCGATTTCCTCCCACTGTTTTCATTCTGATTTTTTTTAGTTTTGTATATTCCACTATTGCATGCAGTTTTCTCTTTAAATTGGCCAACAATGGAAACAATGCTGCATTTGAAATAAAACTACAGGAAGCTGTGCCAGACCAGACCATACACACACACACACACACACACACACACAGATTGTGCATGGTCCTGCAAATCAATCATGGCTCTTTGCTGTTCCCTTTAATATCTGAGACCAAGGCAGAGTCTGGAAGTGCCCAGTTGACCATAGTCCAGTATTATTTAGGTGGATGGGGGACAAAGGGTCCCGTTGTCCAAGCACTGCAATTAATATCCATTAGTGCAATTAATATCTATGCAACGGCGCCAATGCTGGTCCATTTTATAAATGGAAAGTGGTGGCAAGATTTAATTTTGTGCTATGATGGAAACATTACCACTGTGTAGTGTCTTGGTATAGCTTATTGGAAGCCTAGGCTATTTTACTTGATTTTCGCTCTAGCCAAACACTCTGAAGCCCCTATGTTAGAATATTAGTTCATTTATAGCTTTTGTATAAATAATTTTAGGCTCTATTGGCCAGTATTAAATATAGCCTTGTGTTGGTTGTAAAGCTTTAGAAACTTTAAGATTTAAAAATAAGCCATCACAGGTTTTCAAGGAAATACCATGGCATAGCCCAATACAGAAGCTGAGGGCATCACAATCCCTTTTTTATCTTTTTTCAAAGAAATCAGTAGACTGTCTATTTTAGTGAAGTATTCCCATAACCATTATTGTTCCTTTTTTTCATATACTTTTTTATACACTTAATGCAGCCCATGTATACTTAATTATACAATACTCAAACTCAAATTGACCTCTAACCATGCAACCATGTAAACATACAGTAGGCCTACAGTATGTGCATTCAATCCTCTTATGAAAAGGTAACATAGATACTGGAGCCTAGCAATGGGCCTCATTCAGCAATCTCTTTGAAAGAGAGAGTTCTTGCATGTTTGCTATACAGCATATGACACTATACATTAATGCTATATGGGCCTTCTCCTCTCTGTACTCTCCTGCAAAGCAGAAAAATAATATATATTTCTCTTTTTTACTAGGCCATACCAAAATACATTTATGCTTTGCTGCTTCTGTATTTTCATGAATGAGGAACTCTTCCCTCCTCTTTCCACCCTCTCTCTCTCTCTCTCTCTCTCTCTCTCTCTCTCTCTCTCTCTCTCTCTCTCTCTCCCCTTTTCCCTAGTTCTGTTGCAGTTCCCTGGTGTAGATAGAGGAAGGATGGTCAATGACTTCACTGGCAGATAACGTGACAAGATGTGACGAATGTTGCATGGGATGGAAGCACAGGAGCAGTAGCTGCATGCAGGGGGAAATTGTGAAAAATTCCCTCCTGTTTATACCAAGGCTAGAGCACGAGGATGAGAGAGCCTGCCTGCTGGTCTCAGGGGTAATGGCAGCTGCCGACCAAACTTAGCTTTTTCTTTTCAGCACCCCCCCACCACCACCACCACCACCACCAACTCACCCATTAATATGCACACAGTGTATAGGCAGATATATGATTATGGCATATTATTATTTTCTTTTTTGTTCTTTCTTATGCTGTATTCAGTAAGGCCCTGGCATTGCTTCACATTACTATACTATAGGACACCAGACAGAAGCATGAATACGTCTTTGCCTTTGTTGGAAGTCTGTACGTGTACAGCATGGCTTTTCACAAGGCCAGAGGGTTTGCTATATAAAATTCTGTTTGTATGAAAAGCAACCTTGCAACACTGCTCAATGTATTGACTGGCTGTAGAAGTTTCAGAGTATAACGAAGTGTAGACAACACAACACTGTCACTGCTCGTACTTCCAGTGTATTCAGTATATGATGCAAAGAATGCATTTAGTCTAATCACTTAATGCCAGTCTGTCTAAACAGTATGTCTTGTCTGACAAGATGCTGATATTGTCAATGTCAACAAAGTGATATGCAGCAGGGAATATTCAATAGAAATGTTACTGTCAACACTGAACCTGATGGTGATCTGCGCAAGATCTGATATCACCAAGTAATTAAGAGTCCAGGATCAATGTCAAACTTATTTGCCCTGGATTACTGTACTCTAACCCTAACCCTAAGCTAACCCTAACCCTAACCCTAACCTTACTCCTTACCCTAAACCTAACCCATTGATCCAGGGCAACAAGTTTGACATTGATCCTGGACTCTTAATTACTTGGTGATATCAGATCTTCCGTGATCTGCAATGTGAGGGGACCCTCTGCACAAAGTGTAAAGGCATATACAAAACCGGATTCCAAAATAATTGTGACACTGTACAAATTGTAAATATAAAACAGAATGCAATGATGTGGAAGTTTCAAATTTCAATATTTTATTCAGAATACAACATCAATGCCATGTCAAATGTTTAAACTGAGGAAATGTATCAGTGTAAGGGGAAAATAAGTTGATTTTCAATTTCATGGCATCAACACATTTCAAAATAGTTGGGACAAGGCCGCGTTTACCACTGTGTGCCCTCCCTTCTTTTTTAATAACAGTCTGCAAATATCTGGGGACAGAGGAGAAAAGTTGCTCAAGTTTAGGTATAGGAATCAGAGACGGTTGAAGCGGAGTATTTCAGGATCTTTGTAGGAATGTTGTTGCATGTATACAGGCTTAGTTGCTCAACTGTCTTAGGTCTTCTTTGTCGTGTCTTCCTCTTTATGATGCTCCAAATGTTTTCTATGGGTAAAAG
Source organism: Sardinella longiceps (assembly GCA_027497455.2). Classification (NCBI taxonomy): domain Eukaryota; kingdom Metazoa; phylum Chordata; class Actinopteri; order Clupeiformes; family Clupeidae; genus Sardinella; species Sardinella longiceps. Next base: position 13,315 of record JAODXP020004616.1, on the reverse strand, counting down.
ATCTGGACTGCAGGCTGGCCATTTCAGTACCCAGATCCTTCTTCTACGCCGCCATGATGTTGTAATTGATGCAGTACTGTATGTGGTCTGGCTTTGTCCTGTTGGAAAATACAAGGTCTTCGATGAAAAAGACAATGTCTGAATTCAAGCAAATGTTGTTCTAGAGCAGTGGTTCTCAATGTTTGGATCAGTGAGGGCCAATTTATGGACCCAACATTAAACTGGCAGTGGGGTGAAGTTGCTACCACTAGGGTACATCCAGGCTAGTGCTGTGTAAGCAGTGTTGGGAGGGTTACTTTTAAACTGTATTCCGTTACAGATTACAGACTACATGCCCCAAAATGTATTTTGTAACGTATTCCGTTACGTTACTCAATATGAGTAACGTATTCTGAATACTTTGGATTACTTTTAATGTTATGCCTTTTTTCAACTACATGAATGTAGCAATCATATCCTGCAAATTCTTGTTTGTTTTTATCAACACATTGGCTGTTCAGCCCCTAGCCAATACATTAGTGGAGATATTAGGGTTTGTTAACGTAAGCAAGGAGAAGTTATCCTAATGGGCAACATGGGTAGTATGGCCTTGGCCACTAGCTGTCTTCAGATTTTGAAATCAGGAAACATAAAACTTTTTTATTAGTTAGATTAGCTTAAAGTTTGTTTCCTTCTGCATTAACAGGACCTAGCAAAATCAAAAAGCATTTTCCCAAACGTGTATTGCTTTTACGATTTTTGTCACGCTCCCTGAGTCCAATTGCAGGTGAGAGATAGATGGAAGTTTATGCAGCTGCAGCACTCATTCATGCATTTGGAGGTTTCAGCCACTGAAATGGTTTTTCAGTCAAGGTTTTCAGTCTTCAGTCTATGGACAGAATGTGTAAATGTTATTTTGCTCATTTTACTTCTAATTGTGCCATGTCCTAGGCCTACTTGGTTATGATTCTGTAACAGGCATATCTGTCTTGCCGCTGAGTGGGGTGCATTTCATTTGCTAGGCGCAGTTGTATTACTGACGTCATCGTTAGGAAGATGTTTAATAGCTAGGCTATTATTTGTTTGGCTTAGTTTCTGGAAATGCGTGGAATTACCCAAATTAGAGAGGGGATAGCTAAACACGAGAAACTGTAAAATACCACTGAGTAATCCCTTGATTTTTACAAAGTAACTGTATTTTAAATACCACCCATTTAAGCTGTAACTGTAACTGAATACAGTTACTCATAATTTGTATTCTGAATACAGTATTCCGAATACATGTATTCCGTTACTCCCCAACACTGTGTGTAAGGAGTAGGTAAGAACGTTACAACAAATAGTATGAAGGGATATAAAGTAGGCCTATTTACTGTGTAAGTAATGTATATTGGAATAACACTAAAAACATGATAGCTGTTATATTTAGACCACTGCTAATACCAAAGAAATCATGGAAATATCACACCTGAAATTGAATTAAAAGTGCTTCCTATAATGGTAAGGTTGTTAATTGATTAATCAAAAATACATGCTATACACTTTACGGGGTGTGAAAACCACCAGGCTTTGTAAAAATTAGGAGGCAATTTTTTGCCTGCATTAGGAAAGAAATGTTGTTGGGCAGATTAAGCAGATCAATTTTCATGTAATTTGTGTTATTCCAGCTAACACAACAGTACTTCAAATGCTGTAAGATAAAGCATTACCCAGATGGATGACACAATGTAATGACATATCCTTTGATAAAAATGCAAAACGCCCTTCTGGCATTAACTACTGCATGTTCTCGGTAAAGACTTGTTTTTTTATTTAATGACTCTAAATGTATTCATATTTTACTTTCATAATTGTGTCAGTGGACAGATCCCATCAAGAGCTTTGATAATATAACTCAATTTTCACCAAAAATGTCACATTAGGTTGTCAGCCCCTAATATAAGTCTATGTTTTACATTTGGAAGACTGTTTTATGTTTTTTAGAATGATCATTGTACTGCTGCATCTGGTAAAGCAAATTCAATTGATTGGAGTGGAAACTAGCCTTCCACCTCCACAGTTTTTGGCACCCCTGGAAAACACAACTGCATAAAGCGCCGAGACAATAAAATTCGGTCTTACTTGGCTCATCCGGCAGGTCATTAAACCAAAAACATAAATTCATGTCCACAAAAGGATGGCTCACTAATCTGAAAATCAAGATTCCACCAAGGTTTGCTGGCTCAGTCCCCTAATCTTAGGAAATCTTTGCAGTATAGTAAACCTGAGCTATGAGGAGCCGTTTCAAGGTACACAGGGGGCCCCAAGCAAACAGGACATGGGGGCCCTTAACACCCCACAAATACCTACATAAACCATATTGTTACAATCTTTAAGCATCTTTCATCAATATAATTAATTGTGTTGGGCTTACATTTGTCCTACTCCAGCAATTAAGTCATATTTTATTAAAAAATGCCACCAACCGAACTACTAAAATGATTAAACAGTCAATCTTGGGGGCCACTTTCAGCTTGGGGCCCCGGGCAATTGCCTGGTTTGCCTGTCTTGTTGCGAAGGCCCTGCCTGAGCTATGAGGAGCTGTGCTATACAGGAGAGCTGTGCTATACAATAGAGGCCCTAGGATATGGACAAGCTGGATGTAGAACATCAAATCCATCTCTTGTGTCGTCCAACTTTGTGGTGTGATGAAGGAGATGGTTAACACTTGCATTATTGGCAAAGGATAGTTTTAAAATGTACTAAAAGGCAGTGGGTGCCAATAATTGTGGAACGTCTTTTTTGTACCGTAATACTTATTTCTTTAAAATGCATTTCCCTTTATCAGAATATACGCAATTCTCTTCAAGGTTGTATTGTTTCACATACAATTATACACAGTACAATTGGTAGTGCTTGGTCCGCAGACTCCAATGACTGTACTTCATTGAAAAATAAATAACTAAATTAAAAAGAAAAATAATAAAATAATAATAATAGATATGAGAGAATTTCTTAAAGTATATTAAGTGTACTATAAGTATATTTAAGTTTGGTTTCTCACTCCAGCTCTTTTCCTGCAATGTTTTGGCCTGCAATGTTTTTTTTGAAGCTGTTGCATTTTGCGGCATTCTGAAGAATCTCCCTTGGCCACTTTGAAACAATGAAAATGCTATCCAAAAGTCCATGATTAGCCTTCTTTGCAAACCAATGCCAATCATTGTCTGTTGATCATAGGTGATAATGCCCAATGCAACAGGGGTAAATAAAATTAATAACATTGCACAAAAAAATAAATAAAAGCACAGTCTACTGGGAGCCCTAGAAAGGCACTAATGTGTGTGTGTGTGTGTGTGTGTGTGTGTGTGTGTGTGTGTGTGTGTGTGAGTGTGTCTATGTATTTTAATAGTGGAAAGTCCCAGTTGTTGTGTTAAATCCAGACTGTGTGATAAAAATGCTGATAGAGCAACAGCAGCAGCAGTAGCAGCAGCAGCACACGACTAGTTTTAGTTCCCCGTCCTGCTTATCGCTTATACAGTACAGCACAGTAGGACACATACAGCAGCTAACTCTGACCTATGGCTCTAACATACAAGATAAAGGAATATAGTAGTCTGCTTCAACCCTCTCTGATATAGTCTTTTATGTCCTGATTGTGACCCAAGATTTACTGTATGCCTTGCATCCCATCGCATCTATCTTGTTTTTACTAGAAGGTTATCAGCTAATTATAATTATTCACAAACCACATACTGTGATCTTGTCAGCAGTATCACACAAAACAATCAAGCACCCCCACCAAAGTGTACACGTTAGAAAGTATCTCAAAAGCTCCACTAATTGAGCAGCGATCTAGCTCTAATTAAGGGAACAGAAATGTAAAATTGGGTCAGATTTTGTTACACTGTGAAGAACAACAGAGTATAAAGTTAAACCAAATGAAAGATAATGCTGTCTCACTTACAAGGAACTGTTCCTCTGTACGGGAAGCTTCAAAAACACCCTCTGCAAGTCTCATTTTTTAAAGGGCTACGGAGGGGAGTGTAACTGCTTCAAATATTCATATATTCAGTTTTGCCCAACATCAGACTAAGGATCTCAAGAAAAAAAAAAATCCTCTGAGACACTCTCAGTAGCTGTTCAATCTGATGACTCAACAGTCCTACAGCCCCACACACCCACCCAACTCACCACCACCACCACCACCACCTCCAGTATCACTCTGGGCTTTCAAGCCAGTTAAGTTCATCTACATTAGAACAGCGCTCTGTAGGCCTACATCGTTTGGAATGCTGGAGAATTTTTTAAAAATTCTGTTTAAGAATTCTTGTTCTTGAACAGCTCCAGTGGGCCTATACGTATAGAGTACTGCTGGAGACAGAGCAGACGGATGGGAATTACAGTCCCAGTTCAATTCCAGCTCTCACTGGCATGTCTGTCCACGTGTCCTTGAGCGAGCAAGGCGCTGAGTTACAGACTTTGCTGGTGACACGGATAAAATGTGAATGGAAAGGCATTTCCATATAGTATATGTAAGTGCTATAAGTTTTTTTTTTTTCTTTTTTTCTTTTCTAGATTGGTATGTGGTAGTTCTGGTAGACGGATGCGGATGCAGAAAGGCATATTTCTGCCCACATCATATGAACTCTCAAAGCGCACAAGGCCAGCCTCTGGTTTGTTCTGGAGACACAGGCAATCGCCTGAGGCGCTGATGTGTGGAGGATGCAAGGAGAATTCCAAAGCCGCTTGGCAGTCATAAACTATTACAGCCACCCCTTACATCACAGACTAGCGCACACAAATACGCCTTGTGGACACACAGCGGTCCGTTTCTTTTGCAACTGTGGCCTTATGCTATTGAAGACAGACATTTTGATTTCCCTCAGGTAGTCTTTGTCTCGGAGTAGGGTGGCCAACAAGATGCTCCCTGCTGTTTACACATGCAGCAAGTCCTCTGAGGCAGGATAGGGAGTGGCTTTAGTTAACATTGCAAATGTGTGTGTGTGTGTGTGTGAGAGAGTGTGTGTGTGTGTGTGTGTGTGTGTGTGTGTGTGTGTGTGTGTGTGTGTGTGTGTGTGTGTGTGTGAGTGTGTGTGTAAGTGTGTTGTGTGTGTGTGTTTCCCATCATTTGACTTCTCTCAGCAACATGCAGAGTTCTCACTGCTGGAAATGCAAAAGCATCTCATTTTCGCCTTAAGACGGGAACACTGTAATGTCAATAATCTACCCTGTATGCATCAATTTGATTTAGTCTCGGACACAACCCTGCATTGATGTGCTCATGAAAATGGACAATATGGTCAATCAGGCACCCCGAGAGTGACATTCTGCAGAGGGAAGGACGATAAGCTGTGACAAAAAAATAATGCTTTATATCTCTGTGAGTACTACTACTTTTGCAGGGGTCTGAACGACCAAAACTTCCTGAAAGACCCCTTCCCCTCCCCTCTTCTTGTTTGCCCTCTATCTTGACTCGTCAGGCGGAGGCTGTTGAGGGGCGGAGGAAACGAGAGCTGGACTCCCCTGAGGTTGGCGAGTCAGTCCAGGTAGAACCAGTGCTGGCTAAAGCTTCCCTTAAAGCCAAGGGGAGACGCAAGAACTTTGTCCGTGTGGTAAGGGAAGCCCCCCTTGTAACGTTTTTTGCACTCAAATGTTTAGCTGCATATGGTCAAATTTCAAACTTAGAAATGAAACGAGTCAAATCACACACATACAGACGCAAGTGTATGCACCAGAAGATCAATCAAACAAAGATTCATGTAAACACCCCGCCCCACCCTTCCCCCCACACACACAGACCCCACACCCCACTTCCTTCGTATATGTAAACACACTTGAGTTTTTGCGTATAACATATTTGGTCCCCAGGAGTCTGGAGTCTGTTAGCCTGGCCATGCCCATCCCCTTGGTCTACGCTTTGCTTCGTACAAGGATCTGGGATTTCAGCTAGTGAGGAACAATTGCAAGCTGGAGGCGTGAGCTGTAGAAGTTTGAAATGATTGAACCTGATTTTGCTCAATCGCTAACGTTTGGCCATGACGTAGCCGTGATGTAGTTACGCTACAACAGCAGAACACCTGATGTAATCTCTCGCCTGCCTCCTGCTCGCTAATTTATGCGGTGTCGAATTGGCAGCTATGAATAATGCTAAGGGGCGGAATCCCTGACAGAGTGGTGGAGAGAGATGAATATTGAGCAGAAGTACGTACTGTACGTAGGAGGGCAAAGTCAGGATAGGAGTCTGTAGACTCTCAAAACATTTACTTTGAGGGGAGTGGGCTTTGTTTGAACTGTACATATATATTTGTCTCCTTCTTCAATGGCTGTTTTCCCCAAATATAGTTGGGGAAACCAAAGACTCATGCAAAGAGAGGAGCAAAAAAGGGGCTGGACAGAAACATTTCTGCAGAGGGGAAATTTAAAAACAGCAGAGGGCTTAGTTCAGTAGAATGCTCGAAATGATGACATCACATGGTGATAATTGGTTTGGTCACCCCAGGGGCACCGCTAGGGGGGTTGGGTGGGAGTTAGGATGTTTCTAAGGGCCTGGCACTGACAGGGGGGCCCAGAGAAAATTTTAATATTAAAATCAATATTTTTTTTTTGTCATAGGGCCCAAAATGTCTAACAGTGCCCCTGGGTCACCCACATATGAATGATAAATCACACACACACACACACACACACACACACACACACACACACACACACACACACACACACACACACACACACACACACAGCACACACACACATACACACACACACACTTTGAAATTTGTTGACGTGTATGTATTACAGGGGTGAACACATAAGAGATGAGTAAGGAATGGAGATTCATCGTTCAGATGGTCATGATATATGTACCTCAAGGCAGTACATCTTGTTTTTTTTTTTTGACCACTCGCATAGATAAAGAGGGAAGAGTGTTGAACTGTGTGCTTTTAAAATTGTTTGTATTCCCAAGTCCATCCATATACCGTGAGGCTGAGCTCCCACTGTTCAAGCTTTTGTCTAGCAGCGCACACACACACACACACACACACACACACACACACACACACACACAAGAGCACTTAGTCACATGGACTTGCAGCTCCAGGTGGCCTTGTGTCTGTGTCTACTCCCAATCAAAAACATGAGAATCAGGCAGTGGCCGTTAATAAAATAGTTTGTCTTCCATGAAACAGCCTCAGAATGAGAATGAAGCATTATGGGCAGTCTTCAAGGACAGTAAGCAGCGTCATGACGACTAGATGAGTTGTGTCATTGGAAGTTGAATCTTCTGGAAGGATCTCTCTGAGGATGACATTCGATGGAGAAGTGGTGGGTTTTGTCGATTCCTTAAAGCAACAATCCATGGTTCTTGCAGACGGCTTTTCAAGGGCATTCAGGAACATTGGAACCTGATTGGTTGAATTCAGTTAACGGCAAACATACCAAAGAAAGGGAAAAGAAGACCCATGCAATATTGACATTGCGTTTGTCAAAGATACCATACCACATAACTATATTGATTTTGCTCAGTAATTGTAAAGAAACTACACAAATCAAATATTTCTACAGTTAGTCAACCAAAGCTGTGTACGGACCTACCGATTTTTTCAGTCTTTTGTGATTAAAATGCGATTGAGGGAGCCAAACATCGCACTGCATTCTAATTACATGTTGTCATAGCGTTAAAGAAAAATTCGCACTCACGAGCTATATCTCATTATTTATTATACCACCATGTCCAATGCAGACGCGTTTCGGCCTAAGCCATCATCAGTGCGTGTTATGTTGTGTTATGTTGTCATAGCGCCCATAGAATGTTCACTTAAGACAACGTCAGTTAAGACAATATCAACAAATTTGTTTGATTCAATCAGACTCATTCATAATTACGTCGAAAGAATCACATTGTTTCAAATCTGTCACCCAAACTCTTGCCACAACTGAACCTCCCGAATACTATCGATTATCTCGGATTATACCAATGGATTACCCATAGCCCTGTTCCATTGCAGTAATATTGAGGTTACATGTAATAATCAGTATAGGTCTGTTCCCAACTTCATTTGACTTCTGGAAACTTCCAAAGACAACTTAGAGGACTTTATCGATCCACACATTGAGTCACATGATCTCTAACTAACACAATGTAAAAAATCATCAGAAAGGCCTATGAACAACAATAAATAGGCTTATTACTTCTGCCTCCTAGAATAAAAGGTCATGTTCATTCACAAAGTCAGTATACAGCAGTATAAATTAAATTTGTGTAGGCTTACTTGCTGGGCTGTCTTTCTATACATAAGGCCTACATCTCAGACAGCTGAAGGCATGGGAGCATGCATTCATCTTGTGTGTGGGGCTGAGAGTTGAACTTGTGGGCTAAGCTATTATTTATAGCCTGAAGGCAGTGGCCTCCAACCACTTGTCATTCACAGGAGGACGTATTGCTACCTTGAGCAGTCTGGGTTGCACTGTTGCAGTGGATGCACGTGCCAGCAGGCCGGCTCTGCCATCACTGAGTGACAACATTATCCAATGTGAGAATGAAAGCAGCCGGCTTGAGTCTTTGACACTGTGTGAGCCAAAGATGTGCCCAGAAAGAGGAGAGAGAGAGAAAGTGAGCACTGGCATTTTAGCTAGAAAGGTCACTAGCACTATAATATGGGTTGAGTTATTTTAAAAGGAGAAATCCAGTGTAAATCAATCCATAGGCCTGTTGTTTAAAAACACCAAGTGCTGTAGGTAGGAAACAGAATAAGACCATTTGGTACAACATAGGCAGAACAGTGAACCTGTCAACTAACACTAAGTGAATGGTGCATAACAACTTACTTTCAGTTTCTTTTCATCATGCCTCATTCAGTCAGCATTAGTAACTGGTTTGTTATTAAGTCTTTATAGCATCAAATTTTCTCGTTCTTTTTCTTAAAGATATAGCATTCAGTTACCTGTAACAACAGGGCTGTTGACTGATTAATACTGGATTTCTAATTTAACAAAAAGGTGTTGAATAGCCATGCGTTAACTAGGGGTCTCACACCCACCGGCCCAGGGGCAACATCTGGCTCAGATCCTAAACAGGAGATCCTAGAGATTACAGGAGATTACAATGCATTCCTGTGTATCATTAGCAGTTCCAGGGTAATTCGGTCTTGAAATCACATCAATACTGCCCGCCCACCCACCACCCCATTCCTATATAAAAATTCCCCATATTTCCATATTCAATATTTTTAGCCTCATGTTTGTCAGGACAAATGTTTCCAGTAATAGAAATATCATGCATATTTTAAAATATGAATGAAATATGAAACTGAATAAAATCCTGTCAGCACATATGTTTTTGCAAATTGGAAAGTCATACGGAATCCCTTCATCATGATTCTTATATCACATTCTTGTGATTAATCTTAACTCAAAAGCTCAAAGAAGCGCAAATGACAACAATCAATGCCAGAAGTGGATTCGGTATATCATTATTCGGAAATAACTAAGAACAATGTAGTAAAGAAGTATCTAAAGAAATAGTTTGAGTAACTTTTGAGTCTTCTTAGTGTGCTAAGAGTGAGTGTTATTGGGTAACTGGACTATGTTTTTTGCAAGCAGAGAGAAGAAGAGTAGTAATATGGGACATAAAGTAATTTCGTGGAAATGAAACTTTCAACAGTGTGAGACTAATGACATACAGGCCTACAGGCCTATTTCCCTTTTTGAGACGGAAATATTTATGTTGAAATATTTTCTAGTGATGTCATGTCTGGGTTTGTCATGAAACTTGTCATCACACCTGTCAAATATAAATATTCTTTACATCCACATCTAACATATGTGACAGTAAAGTTTATGGATTTTGCCAACTCTTTCTGTCACAGTAGCAGCATAGAATATCAAATCCAGCAGAATGAACTACAGCTCAGTGTGTGTCGGAGCTGGTTTCACTCTCTGTGCATATGAAGGAAAATGCTGGCAAATAGGCTCTTCACTTTTTTAAATGTGTGGGTGATGAGATGGCTCATCGTGGATCTTCACAGACAGCAATTAGTGTTATTCGCCTATGGTTTTAGTCATGGCAGCTTGACAGGCAGGTTGTTACCTGTGTCGCTAAATAGTCCACAGGAGCGTCTGTCTGTGTATGTGTGTGTGTGTGTGTGTGTGTGTGTGTGTGTGTGTGTGTGTGTGTGTGTGTGTGTGTGTGTGTGTGTGTGTGTGTGTCTTTACTGTATTGTCCAGACTTTGAGGCCACTGCATTGTGAGACAGGTAGGCATGAAAACATGGAGGATCATGGCCAGCACAAACTTAAAAACTGATGACAGTATCTTTCATTTTCTGGATGAAAGGCACACTGTGCTGCATTGAACATATTTGTGTTGTGCTCAAAAGGCTTTTTTTTCCATTGAGGTCACAGGACCCCCCCCCCCCTTTCAAAAACTCATTGCATATCTGATGCCTGTAGTCTACTGGCAACTGAATCTGTCTCCAAGCAAACTGTGTGAAAGTCACCCCCTACTGCTCTGTGGCTAAAAGATGATGCAAATACAGCAAGACATTGCATAGAGCATGTTGCTGCCCATCAGATTCTCTGTTGTGTTGGGGAAAATACATACATGTTTTCCAAATCACGTCAATAATCAACTGTCTTCCACCTGAATCAGATTGTGGACTTTAAATCTGTATTCAGTTGAAGTATGTACAGTACACAGTGTTTTATACATATTTTAAACAAGTGGCATGCATGGCAACACATTCTAGACACCTTTCTTAAGGCCTTCTGGTGAATATCTTTGAGTGGCTATACACTCTCTACAAAGTCATTGGTTTGAAGGCAGTTCAAACTAGGTCAAAGTTGATGTAGTGGTGCTGTAGGGAAGGGGGTGATGTCCTTGATGTCTGTGGATGGGTGCCTGGAAACAACCCACAAATTATTAAAACAATTGGTTAAATAAATTGATTGATACAGCATAAATCCAGTATTTAGGCTGAAACACAAACAAACAAACAAACAGACAAAAAACATTTTGTTTAGAATGCATATAAAAATATATTCCACCGTATGCAAACTAGTGATCCCAGTACCATAGTGTTTGTGATGGTGGTTTATCACGCATGGTACAGCATTTACACTCTAATAATAGACTGGCTGTCAGCATAAGACATTTGACGGGAAGTGAGCGTACAAAGCAGCATGCTTTCAGTTCAGTTTTCACAGAACTGCAATCAAAGACTTCAAAACAGGGCTTCAAACACAGTAAGTGTCTTTATAACTGTTTTAAGGTAACGCTTTATTTTACAGCCTGTGAAGTACTGGCTAAGGAGTTGGTAATAACAGTGTAACAAAAAGTATCAAGGAACACATTTTATTATTGCACAAGCATGGAATAACAAAAATTACATGCAAGTAATCTGCTTAATCTGTCTAACATCGCCTTATAACGCAGGCATTAATTTGACCCCTGGACTAATTAAAATAGCCCATTGTGCTACATCCTGCCTAGCTTAGTTTTATGGCATTTTCATTTTTGATGAATCAATTAATATTAGGTAGCCTAACACTTTTAATTCAATTTGAGGTTAGATATTTCTGTGATTACTGATGCACCCAGTCTCATCAGTAGCGGTCTAGATAGAACTCAAACTACTTTCATGACATTTGTGTTATTCCAGCATACTCAGGCAGTATAAGTACTATAGGCCTCATTTATCCCAAGATCATTTTTTTTACACCGTTCTTACCTGGGAACTCCTTTCCCAGTACTTTTAGGGCATTACCGTGTTTGGAATATTTGTATTTCATATCAGCCATGTTCCTATATTAAGTGAATAGATGCCACACTTACCTATACATAAATTACCCACACATAGGTACCTTACTCACTGATTCAAAGATGTGCTGACGATACAAATTACATTAAATTTTGATCCTAAAAAAGGGATTCCTGAATTTGGTGATACACCAAGAATAACAGAAACTAATTTTTTCCAGCAGTCAAAGGCAGATTGGTAGACAGTGTCTAGGATGTTGAACCTCATCATCCAGATTCTTTGCTTCCAAGGTATTAGTCACTTTTCATGACCTTTTCATTATGATATAGTGATGCAGCAAATCACTGGACACTAATGTAGTGACTAAAGCAGTGGTGATCCACAGTAACAGTGAAACCTTCTTAGATCTATCATAGCTAAAACTCCAAATTTGATTTCATTTGAACTTGGTACATTAACATATACCCAGCCTAAACAGAAATAAAATTTCCTTTTGCTTCCGCCATTTGAATGTGGCATACCAAAATACTTTGTACAAATGGTCATTGTTTGTTTCTCGGTCTGATTTCAGGATGTCTTTTAATTAGTCTGTTGTTCACTAGAGAAGCCTACAGTACCTTGTCTTTAAGTGAATAATTGAAATCTAAAAGTGACCCATACTGTATGATGTTTTCTCACTAATATCCAGCTGATGGGATGGCTGCCGAGAATCCTTGGAGGGTGGACATTCCGGAATCTGTAACCGGATTGGAGAGTTCCTGCATGGTTATTCCCTGCAGATACAACTATCCAGACCCAGATTCACCAGGAAGAATCACCAGCTGGAAGGGACGTTGGTACCGTGATGAAGTCTTTGTGTTTGACCATGATTCAGCGGTGGATTATCATTTCTTGACACGCACCTCGTTGGTTGGGGATTTAAAGAGAAAGAACTGTTCACTGAAAATCATTGCTATTAAACAGGATGATAAAGGACATTACTGGTTTAGAATTATGATGGAGGGATACAATTCATTCTCTTACTCTGGCCAAAAAGTTAACATTTTAGTTAAAGGTAGGTGTCGTAATCTGCCATCTTTGCAACAATGTTTGTTTGTGTCATTTAGCCTCATAAATGTGAAGGATTTTAGGCTACTGCATGCATTTAAGGAAAATGTACTTACTAATTGATTTTACATTTATTCTACTCATTCACCTTATTGTTATGATCTTAAAAAATATGACCAACCAAATCATACTGCATAGAAAAGACAGAGGTGTGAAAGAATGAAGGAAATGTGGTTCAACAGTGTGGTTTAATTTCATCTCTCACACATCAGAGAGACCTCAGATCAGAACTAGCGCTCCATTCTAGTAGCAAATTTGCTGGCTACCTTCTAGTTATGTACTGTATAGGCGTCTACCCAAAACTTTGACTTCATGAAGTTTTGTGTGATGCAGGCCCATCCTATCTTAAAATCTGAAATAATTGAAGTGTCCTTAAATAATGATATTGGCAAAAATAAGTTGAGATGTGGAGAAAGCAAGGGTTTGAAAGAAATATAATGCGGCCCTTACCCTTCATTAGTATCATGGGCAAGATCTGATATCACCAAGTAA
>JAODXP020004611.1:0-42034 GCA_027497455.2 Sardinella longiceps | reverse complement strand
ACTATGGTACCCTAACGCATCATGCCCACAAATGATAAACAAAATCGTGGAGGGTAGAATGTAGGTTGTTTCTCTCTCAGATGGTTGAGTGGGGCCGTAGCACACAGCTACAAGTAACAAGGAAGTATCAGAGATGGAAGAATAGCGTTACTCATCTTTATTTCAGTGCATCAATGCAGTCCAACACAGCTGTTAGTTGCCTTTCTGATGCATGGATGAAAACTTTCACTGACATTGCTTTCCACACACAAGGTAAACTCCAGGTCATATGCAACTTGCGGCAAATCCATGACACGCACTGACACGTTGTTATAGCAAACTATACCATTTTTTAAAAGTAGAATTAACAGTAATCTCTCACTTCCATCCATCTGCATTCCACGTGTTGATGTTTGTGTCGCGTGACAAATGACGCAGTGACACAGTGAAATCTCATCCATGTGGAAAAGCTGTTCAGAGCTGTTCGCAATTGACACCACATGGGCATGTAGGGTGTAACAGATTTCAGAAAAATCGGACTTCATGTGGGTTTTCTGCTGTTCAGATCACCTGAAATCAATTCTAGATACAATCTGGATATGCAAAAAATCGGATTTGAGATGCCAATCTGAACGAAGCCTAAATTACTTCCATGCTAGTTGATGTTAGCTAGTCAACGCTCTTACTGTGCTAACTTATACATCCATCCATCCGTCATCCATCTTAACAATAGGCCTACTGTGGTCATTATCATTTATTATTCGTCATTTCAGCTGCACAGGAAAGTAACCTTACTTGGCAAAGTCTTCACAGTTAAATCTAACATCTAACTAGAAACAGTTTGACATGTTGCTTCCTTCTGGCTATCTGCTAATATGAACACGACAGCATGAGATTACTGAACAACACTTGTTGCTTTTAATATCTGATTCTGATACAAATAACTGAGTCAACTTACCGACATCTCTCATTCAACGAACGCACTGACCGGGAAAAACACCTTCGCCTTTTGTGTGCTGAATGTCCCTGAAGAGACAGCTTCTCAGTACATGAATTAATGAAAATGACATCATATCCAGAGTCACTTGTGATTGGTCGATGATGTTGTACCAGGAACACCCAATGGGTGTTCTTGTTTAATGACAGATACGCCTTACCTCACTCACGTCGTAACGTAACTTTCGCAAGGCACTTCCGCGCATCGATCTGATGTTGAAGCCCTTCAGAGCGATTTCAAGCCCAATATTTTCTAACCGAACCAATCAGGGCTGCTGGCTGTTGTAGAGGGTGTGACGTAGCGAAGAAGCAACTGTTTTGAATCCAACCAATCCAACAAACGTAACGAGCGTCATCGGTTTCGATGTGATGGGCTGAAGTGTACGTCAATTAAATTGATGGACAAGCCGTTTGTCCAGTTAGATTCAAGGATTTCTGGCTCCTGAAATAACTTGTCTATCGGTGACCATCAGATGTTCGCGCGTTAGCGCTACATCTGACGTGAGTGAGGTAAAGATACGCCCATGCCGCAGCTGGACCCTTCTCGCACATGTAGCATAGCAGTATGCCATTATGGAAATGGCCAGAATATTTTTGAGCGCACGCACACTCTGACTTCTGTGCGTACACCATCTTCTGGTGTACATCCTGCGCAAAATTTTATAAATGGCCCTTGGTCTCCTCAAACTCACGGATATTAACCCATATCACAATGGCCCTCATTTATGAAACTAACGTACGATGGAAAACTGTGCGTACGCTCATTCTTGCGCAAAACATGGTCGAACTGATCGTGAGCAGTGTTTACGCTCAGATTCACGTCAAGTCAGGACCTGCTGTACGCATGGTTTCAAGTTAGGAGATTGAAGCACAGCGCTACATTACTGCCAGAGAATTATGAAGTTATGCATTTACTTCATGAAATAAAGACTACAGGCTATTAGACACAATCACACCTGCGCATCCATTTACTGCCTTTCCTAAATACCCTATTATTAATTATCTTTATATAGATGAATAATTTATTTTTCATTAGTGCACCATACGCAGCATTCATGGGACATGAAGGCTTTTACTGCATGGGAAAATGTTGTGGAGTTTTGTAATGAAATCATTTAGTAGCCTACCGATACAGTAATTCTTATGTTATGTCTGGGTCATGGGAAATAGTTTTATATCCACGATTTTCGCACCTTCCTTGCATGCCGCCTGTCAAAACTAATTGGCACAGGTGGACTTGCAAGTCACGTGGGTATCTCAAGGCTAGGGGGGGGGGTATGGGTGCCCAATAAAAGCATTTCTTGTTTACTAGGGTTTACCCCTTCATGCTGCTATCGTGTTGTTGTCACTGTGTATTTATTGTATGTGCTCTGCCAGTATTAGCTTGTGTGTGTCTGGTCTTTCAGCATGAATAAATTCAATTCAAATTCAATTCAATTAAATGTATATGCTTGGGTCACTGGAATGCCTTTTCCCTGAGGAAGACCCAGGGGGTTGAAACGTTGCATATACATGGATAGCTCCGGAGTAAATTCAAGCATAGCCCTGTTGAACAAGCCTGCTAAATGCATTAGTTAGCAAATGGAATAAACTAATTTGGAAAAGCATAGATTGAATGCAAAGCACTGTCCATTGAGTCATCCGTACTTTCGGTTTTGAATAATCAAGTTTCCATTGATTCCATGTAAAGTGCTTGTTCACTTCTGTGTTCACATTCGGTCTATGCTGTTCCAAATTATTTTGTTCCAAGCTATCCTTTAAATTTATGGGAGAACAAGCAGTGTGCGTGCATTGAATTCTTTCAAGTGTCTAGCGTTTTTGCTCTCCACCTCAACAAGCTGGCGCACACAACCAGTGCGATTCTACATTAAACCCCCACCACACACACACACACACACACACACACATACACATACTTGGAGTTGTTGGAGCAGGGGTGGAAAGTGGAAGAGTTAAAGATGTTGGAGTTGAAGCATGAGCTTGAGTTGGCATGCCTCCTTTATAAGCCAAATCTGTGAGGGAGATACAGCAGGAACTTTCATATAAATTGGTAATAATAATAACAATAACAAGAAGAAGAAGAAGATAAATAATAAAAGCCTTCACTCTTAAATTTAAAGGATAATCAAAGCACTTTCTAAGGTTCCTCACTTCGCCACACTGGCGGAACATAGGCCTGAATCACACACAAACTGCGCGAGTGGCGGTGAGCGGTCTGTGAGCGGTGTCTGTGCAACTACAATCTTTTTAAAAAGTCACGTAGCAATGCGACTAGTTGCACTGCATCGCATAGCATTGGGTAAGGACATTCCAATAGAAAAAAAAGTGATGGAACTCTTTGTTGCACACATGCAGTCGCATCACGTTCAGTTAGGTGTAATAGTATTGTGGGCTGGTATTGTACACAGTGCACTATAATGCACAAACCTGAACACTCCACTCCAGCATCTTCACCATGGCTACAGTTATGTGTTCCAAAGCCACTATGGGAACACTCAGTAAGGGATCCTTCAGAACCAGAACAGCGGATCTCATCCATCCAGATCTGACCAGTCCCCCTGCCAAAGTGGGCTTCCTTGAGGGCAGAAGTAGCATTACCACATCCCAGCTGTCTGCACACCACCTGAGCATCATTGATGTCCCAGCCATCATTACACACAGTGCCCCACTGGCCATTGTGGTAGATCTCCACTCTACCTGAGCAGTAAGAGCTTCCACCAACCAGCCTGACCTGTGGAACTGTTACAAGGGAGAAGTCACAAACAAACAAACAACAACAATAGCATGATATTGGACAAGCAAAAAGTAAATGTGGTAGCAGTAAAATCTACATGCTCTGTCTATCTAATTTGCACACATATTTGCAACACCTACTTGGTGTTGTTAAGCCAGGTGCTCCAGCTGGAAGTAATCCTGTATAGTTCAAATCTGTATAGGGAATGCAGGGTTCCAAATATTATTTCAATTTCTTTCATTCTACTTCATATCTAGTGCAGCCAGCAGACACGTACAACAGGGCTGTACTTAAATGACGCCGAACCATTGCTTTGAGGGTTAAGGTTGCAATGATTTACCATGTAATATTGCCAGCTAACCCAGCCTTGTTGGCATCCGTTAACTCCATGTTTGGCGTCTCGGCGCCAATGTAGCCTACCTGAGGTCAGTTTGACCACACACGGGTCTGAACCTTGTCAACTATAACAAACCCATGGCATGGGAGTCGAGAACTCTAACTAACTAGTTGAAAAGCAGTTAGAAGCATTCTTAAGGTCAATGCTGTGAGGATTTACCACATACTTTTGTCAGCTAACTCAGGCTAGGTGGCATTCAGTGGCCCAGCCTAGGTGGCATCAATATACAATTATTGAAGGAGGGTGAGTTAACAGACTTTATCACCCGGTGGAATGAAATACTGTTTTCTGATTGGCTGTCAGGGTGTCCGTTACTTCTAGATAACAGGACACCTGCGACATTTGTCGGGTTAAAAAGTTTCACCAGCGTTCTTTATCAATGCTCTTTAGAATGCAGCCTTGTGGATCTTCTTTCATATGAAAATAGTACCCCAACCGAACAGGATAACTTCTTTCAAAACGAAGCCACATGTTTCTTTTATGTTTTAAACACTTGCTTACCGTCTACACGTTTAAGTTGCAAACAAAGGATAAGTGGGATAATGGCCTTCGAGATGTCCCGATATTAGAAACAGCTGCGCCGTCAGGCTGTTCTTCGCCTCCGCCTCGTCCATTATTTTCATATATCGGGACACCTCGGCGGCCGTTATCCCTCACACAATACTGTTGTCTCGTGGCTCTTTACAAACAAGGATCACTGAATGGCAACAAGGGCAAGGAATAACTGTCCATGGCTCCACGGGCCAAAGGTCATGCAGGAGGTGGACAAACAGTATATTTTAAGAGGTAGGCTAAATACTGGTAAGAGATAAATACTGGTAATGACAAGACTTACCTGCACAGTACGCCAGGTTACACTCTGTAGGCTTCTCAAACTTGTAAACAGTATAGTTTCCTGGACAAGCTTTAACTTGAATGGGTGTTGATTTGAAATCGCAGCAGTCGCCAGACCAGTGTCCACACACCTCCCTCGTCACAACGCCATCTTCTGGACGGGGGTGGGATCCGTTCAGCCAGAGAGGAGCATGAGTTCCACAGTGCTCCTTGGGCACACACGTTTCTGGCATCCGAACACTCACGTCATTATGGACCATCAGGTACCAGCCATGCCACTCAACATCCTGGTCGCACTTGAGGTTCGATTGGTCCTGGTTGGTGGTAGCCCTCCAAGTGTCATTTAACACATTGTAGTTATGACAAGGGTCACTTGTCACCACTTACAAACATTTGCACACACACACACACACACACACAAGCCAGTTAACACATGTTGCACTTAAAATCTCATTAAAATACCGCACTAGTCTCTTGTTGGTAAGTCGCATTTTTACTTTCCAAAGCCAGTGTTCCAAAAACCCCATTCATTCGATGCTCATCTTTAGGCTTGAGTGCATTTGTTATTGGATTTATTGGATTTTTTTTAGCTTTACACTTTACACTATAGGTTCCTGTTCCACTAACTGCCTGCCCCCAAAATGCACTGTAAAAAAAGTCTAGTCTCGTGAGATAGCATAGGGTTTGTAAACATCAAAGAAACAATATAGGCACAGACTGCACGCCAAAATATAACAAACCACATTCCAGTCGATCACTGACTATACGGTTGGGCGCAGGATACCGTTTTGAAAGTGATTGGCTGGAATGTTGGAAAGCGCTGACTATGCCAGCATGCACTTAGTCTAAGTATTCCTGATTTCTGACTGTTGCGCGAAAGACTCAAAGTCTTGCAATATGCAAGATGGAATGCTCAGCTTGCTTTTAACAGGTACTGGTAATGCGCTTTGAATGTTAATGAAAGGTGGAGTTTACTGTGTTTACCTAGGTGGTGTTGCTCACCGGTAGTGGCCTCCACTACGGGCTGTGAGGATGGCAGTGGCAGTGCCAGTTGGAGGTCGTATTTGCCATCTTTGCCCATGCGGTAGGCATTTTTATGGCCATTGTCCCACCTCACCCGAATCCAGCCACTGGCACTCAGTTCTTTAATCACACGGCCAGGACGAAGAGGAGAGCCATCCTGAAATATGGGACAAACACACACACACACACACACACACACACACAAAAACAATGTATGTATGTTTATGCACACACAGTACGCTGAGTAGAATTGAAGTCACACACACAGACACATTATTCATGCACAAACTAGGATTTTTTGGCAATTGCAATCCAATGTTTAACCACCATTATAAAACACACTGGACAGGTCATGTACCTGATCTCCCCACTTCCAGTCTTGACCTCTCATGACCCTGGTTCCAATCTTCATCATGGCGGCCAGTTCTGGACCAGACACGGTCATGGGGCCCAACTGTGTCGGACATGGTGTAGATGGCAGCGGCTCGGCGAGCTTGAGGTCGTATTTGCCATCTTTGCCCATGCGGTAGGGATTTTCACCGCCAGCATCCCACCTCACCCGAATCCAGCCTTTTTCACCCAGTTCACTAATCACACTGCCAAGACCAGGAGGGGTGCCATCCTGAAACACACACACACACACACACACACACACACACACACACACACACACACACACACAAACACCGTGGCAGTTCAGAAAAAAAATCAGTGCCCTTAATGAGCCGCCACTGCACACACAGGCATTATTTGTCCACAGACTAGGAATTTATAGCCATCATATGTTTGACCATCATTCTGAAACACACACACTGCAACACACAAACGCAAGATATCGACACATGGCAAAATTATTCTGTAGACTGTTGGATGTTTGGCAAAATAATGCTGTAGACTGTTGGATGTTTGACAAAATAATTCTGTAGACTGTTGGATGTTTGGCAAAATAATTCTGTAGACTGTTTGATGTTTGGCAAAATAATTCCGTAGACTGTTGGATGTTGAAGGCATACATCTATGCTTCCTGCAAAATTATGTGAAAGTAAGGTTCCTTTAAAGGAATAGTCCACCTCTTTATGAAAATTGGTTATTCACCCTCTTACCTGGAGTCACATAATGTGGGTAAAAGCATTTTGGTCTCAGTGCATGTGCTTTCCTATTCTGGCAACCACAATTTTATTTTTAGCTTAGCAGAGGCACTGGAAAGTAAAGTAGCCAAAGAGTTGCTATCTGGCACCTTTACATTACAGCGCCTATGCTAAGCTACAGCTAAAATAAAGCTAAAATAAAGCTAAAATTGGGGCTGCTGGACAGGGAAAATGCATGCACGGAGACCAAAATGCTTTCACCCACATATGTAACTCCAGGTAAGGGAGTGAATAACCAATTTTCATAAAGAGGTGGAATATTCCTTTAAAGGCAAGATTTTATGTATTTATTCAATTCAGATGATGCCTTGCTGCCACCAAACACCTCCTTACTGTGCGTTCAGACAAAGAGCGATAAATTGGCAAGAATTGCCGAGACTCCCAAGAAACATCAAATGAGCACAGCAACAGAAACGGCAAAGTTGGCCATGACGTTAGCATTCGAACGTTTGGATTCTGCTTCTCTACTGGAGTCTCACTGGTAAATCGACATTCTGATTGGTAGTCGCCGAACCGCATCATAGCTCATTAAATAAACTTGACCAAAGTTTAACTTTATTTTATCGCCCAAGTCGTTCAAGTTTTGCCACTTTTGTTGCCGAAATCGCCCGTCCCCATACAAAGTCAATTACTTCTGTCGCCCGTGACACCTGAATTGCTCTCGGTCTGGTAGTATTTTTTTAGTTTAGGAGACAGCCATTGTTTCTCTTTTCCTTACAGACACACACACAATACACTGGTCATGTACCTGATCTCCCCACTTCCAATCTTGTCCTCTCATGACCCTGGTTCCAATCGTCATCTTAGTGGCCAGTTCTGGACCACACAAGGCCCTGACGCCTGCTAAAAGCAACAGCAATATACACATACAACAAATAATGACCAGACTACAGTCTGTAAATAGTTTGTGTGGCACACAGTTTTGGCCAAGACTCTTTCTCTGCCACTGTTGATCCTACTTCCGTTGTTATTAATTGTTATTCAATATCGATATCAGAGTAACACATAGGCCTATTATATACAAAGTAATTGTGGCTATGGGGTAATCCATCCAGAAGTGTGTTGTCTATTTTGATTATATTTTCAGGAACACTACCTCAAAAAATAAATACTAAAGAATAAAGAAAAATAAGATAATGTATATGAGACCTATCACAGACAGTTCTCAATCCTCACCCAGTCCAAGCTACACACATTATATCCAGCTTTGTGCTTCATGTGGAAGAATTTTGCTTAGTGGTGTTTCTTGCCCCAAACGGCACCTTCCAGGCAGCACAGCCTAAAACCCGGCCTCATCCTAACCCTAAACTGAGGGGAGTAATGCCTATAAAGTACGGGTTCACTCTAGGGTTGGGCGATATGGACTTAAGAATATATCACAATATTTTCTGTTTTTTATCATGATATCGATAACTGACGATAAAAAAGTATATTAGGTCTACAGTTTAACACAGGGTTCATACAGGTGCCTGAAAATGCTTGGGTTTTAAATTTGCGTTTTCAAGGTTTAGAGAGACACTTCTTGAAAATTTTGTAAAGGTAATGAATTGTAAATTAATTGTTGACAATAAATATTCACCTGACAGAGTTGTTTGTGTAGTCTATTCGGTGGAAATAGAAATGCTAACAAAAATTTCTGACTCGTATTTCCCGATATGACAAAAATTCCTATCATGGGAATTTTTTTTTACGATATATGATAACGATATGGCACAACCCTAGTTCACTCAAAAAGATGTTAATCCCTGTTTTCGGATATGATGAAATACGATGGTTAAGATTGAAATTGAAGATAGCCTTACCTATCAAAGATGAAACACAAAGGAGTTGTACTGATGGAAAAAATAAAAAATTATTGCAATTATTAAGAATTCTTTCTACAATATCATTGAGATTATAATGACCCTGGCAAAATGTCACCATAAGCCTTCCATTTACATTAATACTTACCCAAATATTGAAACTGAGTAGACATCCTTCAGCTTCCTCGCAATGCCAGAAATGAACCAAACTTCAATATCTTCACGGTTTTATGCGTTCAGTGGTTGCATTGAACTGAAATTACCTCATGTTCCTTATTTTTGTTCTGCTTGGCCTGAACAGAAATACTTCTGGGAAATCCAGGCCTCTATTTTAGAAGATAGAGTTGCATATAGAGCAGGGGTCGGGAACCTTTTTGGCTGTGAGAGCCATGCACACCACATATTTCAAAATGTTATTCCATGAGAGCCATACAATATAGAGACATGTCAGAGGCATGTCTTTTATTCGTTTGATTATCTTGTCTTTATTTGAAAAGTCATCAAAAGTTAATTGGCAACATCAAGCATGAGTGTTTTGGCATACTCCCCATCTGGTTTTCCATTTCTCACAATTGCTATAGCACCAGCAAAGCTAGCCCAATTCCAGTTACCTTGGACTGAAATAGATAGATGAATGGATTGAAATAGGCCTACAGGAGAATGTTTTATATTTCTAACGTTATCATTATTTTTACTAAAGATTTCTCTGCGAGCCAGATGCAACCATGAAAAGAGCCACATCTGGCTCCCGAGCCATAGGTTCCCTACCCCTGATATAGAAGATGCCTTTAAGGACCTTTTGCCTTTAATCAATAACACAGTATGAGTGAGAGTGACAGGAAATGAGAGGGAGAGAGAGAAATGGGGAAGGATCGGGAAATGACCTCAGGAAATGACCTTGAACCCGGGTCCTCACATTTATGGTGCTCCAGCCTCCAGCCCACTGAACCCAGAAGTCCCCAGAAGATGCTTTTATTCCAAAACTTTGGAGCCTTTGGAAGTAACTTGTCATTACCAAAGGGGAGTGTTCTTTGCGCTTCTGTGGCAGTCAGTCTGGTGAAACCAGAGCAGGACGAGTCAATGTGAAAGTTTTAACTTTTATTAAATGGTGCAAAACTTAACAACTAACGTTTTGATCTGTGCTGCTACATCTTCATCAGAGTCCTTGGAGAGACAGGGCAGTAAAGCCCTAGATAATGGAGTGTAGACAGGTGTGCTAAAAAGGGGCATGAGGTACCTAGACATGCATGTACTTTTGTAACCAATATGTAAATACTGTATGTTATTTATGCACGTAAGAATTGCTAGTGGGCGTTGCCCTTTATTTGACTGATGTATAGTGTGTGGCAACACCTCACGCCCCTTTTTACGCACACCTGTCTACACTCCATTATCTTGGGATTTAGCGCCCTCTCTCTCCAAGGACTCTGTAGCACACATCAAAGTGTGTTAATAAAAGTTAAAAGGCATCTGTGTTGACGCTCTGACACCGATGCTCTCTCTATCACATTAATTTGTTGTTACTTCAGGATTACTAGCATACTAGCCATCCTCCTTTAGCCACTACACCGCCACCACCACTACTGCCCCTGGAAGGTCACTGTTGAATATGTCTGATGACTCCAGAACAGTGTTGGGAGAATTGCGGCCCATAACACTGGATGTTGTCAATGCCTCCTCTGACAATAAAGTAGACAGTAGCCTATACTCTGAGTGCCTTTATAATCAGTTCTGAGTGACAGTAAAACTATTTCTATTCATAACAAGGTGATGGATAGTTGCATGGCTGTAACCCTATGAAAACATTCATTAACCCATCAAAACCAGGCTGGGCTACTTATTTCAGACTACACCCAGGGATGACTAGAGCGCTCAGATCATCTTTTTAAAATGTCTTTATTCTGACTGATGTTTCAACGCTGTGCGTCTTCCTTAGAGTCAAACCTCACTGGTAACATAATACCAGATCAGATAATAAAGGCATTACCCCTCCTTCTCATTAAGACATTGGTTGATTACAAAGATGGGGAAATCCTTAACCAGTGGGAATAGAACACTCACTAAAAGAAAAATTGACGAAACATTTGTGGCCATCTGCCACTATGTTGCTCCCTTGAAAGATCTTTGACAAAACTGTGACGTGGTGGTTAATTGTCACCGCCTTTCTTAGCCGTTTTTCATGTTTGTGTAAATGCGATTGTTTTCTTACTTGGGGGAGGGGAATATAACCGGTTTCTTGAAGAGCCGGGTATGTGTAAACTAAGCGGTTTCTTGAAGACCCGGGTATGTGTAAACTAAGCATTCTTGAAGACCCGGGTATGTGTAAACTAAGCATTCTTGAAGACCCGGGTATGTGTAAACTAAGCGGTTTCTTGAAGACCCGGGTATGTGTAAACTAAGCAATAATCTCATTGGGAGCAGCACGGAAGCAGGACCGAGGCCGATCAGAATTTCTGATGACTGGTTAAAGGAGACGCTTTTCATATATCCGGGCCATAGACTTGGTCTGGACCCAGATAGTGATAAAGTGGGATTTAGTAGGAGGGGGAACTCTCAAATTCTGTGTTGGCTAGCCTGGCGAATACCAAACTAAAATCACAAGTGATATTTAGTCTGGGGACCTACCTATTGCATTTCTCGTAGCGGAAGCATCGTTTACAATTGTCCATAGCTGTTTATTGGGCGCTACGAATGTCTATCATAGCGTCTGTACATACCTCGGAGCCAATACCAGAGCCACCACGTGACGTAAAATGCAATCGAGGGCCGTACAAATCCCTTTTTGTTCTGCGATTGGATACCGAAAGCAGGCGAGAAAAACGGCCATGGTCACCATGCTCCTCTGCAGAGTGAAATGAAATAAGCGTGCAAAGGAGCATGGGAATTCCCAGGCTATGAGTTGGCACAAACAAAGAAAAATATTTAGAAGGAGACAAACGCACACACTTTTTAACCTCTGGGCCCAGCTGAAGTAAGCCCCCTATGTAAATTGAGTTGCAGGTCACTGCATATGCATGACTCTCCTATTTAAAGGAATAGTCCACCTTTTTATGGAAATTGGTTATTCACACCCTTACCTGGAGTTACATATGTGGGTAAGAGCATTTTAGTCTCAGTGCATGTGTTGTCCTAGTCTGGCAACCCCATTTCTACCTTTAGCTTAGCATAGGCACTGGAAAGTAAAGTTGCCAAAGAGTTGCTATCTGGCAACTTTGCATTCCAGCGCCTATGCTAAGCTAAAGCTAAACAATGGGGGTAATTGGTGATGCTATACTAGGAAAACGCATGCACTGATCCCATTCTTCTGCTTTCACACATCCTGAAATGCTTTATGCCTGGCTGGTTAGTAGACCTGTGTGACACATAGACCACATCGCTGTATTAGATACTTGTTATAAGACTTAGCCTACCCATATGTTGTAATTGAGAGAATGACTTAAAATTCCTTGTTACATGCCACATATGAACCAAACTGTGTCTATTGATTTCTCAGCATTTAGTTGTTAATAGGCACATTATGCAGATTCTACGAAATGAACTGAAAAATGCAAGTGATGCATAGATTGAGACTAAATTAGTTTCTCTTCCTCATTTGTTGTTCCACTTGGTTTCCTGAACTACTAAAATATATCTGGGAACTCACAATATCTGCTTTTAGCAGAGCAGTCACCATATCTACATTTAGCAGACACTTCAATCCATTTTTTTTTTTTTTTTTTTTTAACCATCAATTACTTGGCCCAGTCTCCCTTATAAAGCAGTTTAGAAATAAGTTTACACTAACACTGACAGGTGCAGGCATATTAAAACAAAACGTCCTTGCCCTCATCAGTTAGCGTAAATATTTTGCTATTTGGTCTACGTTGTAACACATTCTGTCGTGCTTTTATCAACCACATTCGACAACGTGAAAAAACAGGGATACTGGTTGATTCAGTCCAGAAAGTAATTGGAGAAGTCTAGGTAATGTGCTGTGCTACTCGTAAGTGTGTTCATGCCACTGTTGTGTGAGACGGGGCAAAAAAAAAAAAAAAATTTAAAGACTTAATTTACCTGTGCATACTCCAGGAAGGTGTTATTCTGTAAAATATCAAGTCAGACTGTACTGAATAGGGGGCACGTCACGGTGCCATTTAATACAAATGAGTTTAAAGGAATTATATGGTGTAACAACTTCCTATGTCTACTTTTTTCATTTAACATCATAGGGAGTGTATGCGCATACAAATCACAGACAAGGGATTATAATTTATGAACGGAATGGCGTCATTATGACATCATAGTCTGATTTTATTGCCCAAAATGTCACCATACTGTATCCATGACATATAGGTAATTTACCATAATCACACGGCAGCCATCTTTCTATGACGTCATGCTCAGGGTGGGAATCCTCTGGGGAAACCCTAACTGTCAAAACTGACAGCTGATTTTGTGATTAGCCCGTCGCGATTGATCCAGTATGGCAAGGTGGTCCAAAAACCTCACCAATGTACCAGCTTTAACGTTTACAACTATTGATACATGGGCAGATGAACAGGTCGGCATCCCGAAAAGGATTTTTAAAAAAAAGGATACAGCAATTGGATAGAGGGCTATATCCACGATATTGAAGGTAAGACGATAATTAGCTGAGTGGTAGGCTACTGATAAACTTGTGTAGTCCTACTGGGTGGTACTGGTAAACTTGTGTAAAGCTATGTGGTATGGCCTTGATCCACGCTATTAAAACCAGCAAGCAATGTCAGACTTTACTTTAGTTGACAGATTTGTTGTTGTTAATGCGTTGACGCTATCTTTGAGCGCTAGCCTTAAAAGGCAACAGTAACAAGTCCTCTCACTACAGTAGCTTACACTTGACTGATCAGATTGTCTTACAATAGTATAGGCCTAATATTTACCCACGTCGTGGCGATCATTACCTTCCTATTTGCTATTTTCTTTTATTGCTTTATTATCGCGGAGATTAACTGTACAAAGGCGAAGTTGCTTACCATGTCATACCAAGTCATGTCTTGAATTTCCAACGGGATTAGCCTAGCCTACTTTAATTTCCTACTGGATGAATGAAGTACTAGCTTATCTTCTACTGTCAGTCAGGGTTGAGGAAGATGGGAGTAAAGCCACGGTCAGGGCGAAGGCATACCTCAGTATGCGCAAAAATGACCCAGCCTACAGGATACAGGTAGAGTAGGCTAATGATATCAAATTAGCATAGCCTAGCCTACTGTATTCAGGGCATTAAGACTTTGCAGAAACAAGTTACAATATTTCGCTTTTTTTTTTCAGGTTGAATTGTCCAGAACTGATCAGGTGATTCAGCAAACCAGCTGTGGCTGCAAAGCAGGTCTCGGCCACTGCTCCCATCTTATTGGCCTCCTGTATACTCTTGCCCATTACTGCAAATTAGGTTACAAATCAGTCCCCATTACAAAAAGTAAAACCTCCTTACCGCAAATTTGGCACATCCCTTCTGGAGAGTTAGGCCTAGAGCCCAAGCCTGTCACTCTCCTAAATATTACCAAAGTTAAACCTAACAGGACATACACTCATCACAAAAAATGATTATGGCATAGGCCCAAAGCTGTAGCCTGACTAATAAGCCGACTGTTGACTCCGTCACAGTCTGGAACAATGTGATGGAAACATGTTTCCGTTTAGATATGATGTATCCTCTCACCTGGCTCTCACTTCCGCATTCAGCAGTAACAGATCGCTAGCTAATTCGAATTTATTTTTACATAGTAGCGGCAATAAGTCCTCAAGATCATGAATGTTAATGTCATGTACCAATTTGTAAAGGTAATTCGAAAGTAGGGGGGAGAATAACGAACGTGTTCAGGCAAGTTAAGACACATCGCTCTAAACTGTGTGCTGATTGGCTAAACCGTGAGCGAACCGAAGTAGACGCTCTAGTCCAGACTCGTACGGAGGTAAAATTCATTTTAACGTAAGTATGTAGGATGGCACTGCCAGGCTACCAAAGCTGTACTCTACTATCCCTTTACCTCTACCCTGTGAGTCCTTTTCCAATTCACTATTGCAAAACTTGAAGTCAATTGGACGCAACTGCCAGATGGTCAGACTGCTGGAGAACACAATTTACAATATGTGAAGTACATCCCCACTGAATTTGGAAATCTTCCCTTTGGTTCAGCCCTCACCTATCAGACCCTAACCACCCCTGATCTCTCGAACAACCTAACCGCCTTTGAATTCCCTGCACAGCCACACAATTATTCATTTGTTTTGCCCAAAGATTTGTCACAAGTATTTGATGCATTCAAGATTAACACAGAGGAAGCACTGCAATTAGGAAACCAGGCTCCAAAACAATGGCACAGTTTGGCATGAAGTGAGATCTCAGCGGCTGACTGCCTCAAATTTCAAACGTATCTGTTCCCGGCGTGGGGATTTTGAATGTCTTGTCTCTGTGTTGAAGAAAAAAGCAGTCCAGACCAAAGACATGAAAAGAGGAATTGAGTTAGAGCTGCTAAGATATAGTCTGAGGTCACTGGTAATGAAATTTTCCCCTGTGGATTTGTTATTAACATTGAAGGGCAACTTCGGTCATTTTTAACTGAATCTCTATTGCACAAGCTACCCAAGACAGGTCAATCCCGAAGACGCGACAAATTTCGGTCAAACCGTACAGCTGTTCTCAAGCGGAAAGTTAGCCCAGACAGCTAACCCATTGGGTCAGACTTATAAACAATATTTATGACCTCTCTACATGCTCCAAAACTCTCCACAAAATATATGCATTATCATTAGTCACCTTACAACTCATTCCTGTGACAAGTTCGACTCAGAAAGTATTTAATCCAGTATTTTCTAGCAAGCAGCCACATACCGTTTGTTTACATCTCTGGCTTCCGGGAGTCCAAAGAAGTCGATCTGTCGAGCGTCTGCTAATCCCTCACAGGCAGAGAAGGCCAAAAAAATGTCTGATATTCCACAATTTTGTTTTCCTGTCCATAGCCAACATTACGAGTGTAACAACAGCCTGTTATGAGTCTATTCCTCTTCACACACAAAAATAAGCCCTTCTGCGCATGTTCGTAGCTTGCGTGACCATAGCTTGCGCATAGCATACCAAGCACTAGTCAGTGTTGATCAAAGCGTGAAGGCGTGTAAAGTCTATGTCTGATGTTGAAGAGAATGTCGATTACTTCAACGATGATCCTTTTGATTACGATGGTGGCTCGTACTTGTTCGAACCGGAGTACACGGACGAGGAGCTTCTTGCGATGGAGAACGAGAGATTGGAGAGAGAGGCGCAGAGAGCGGAACAAGCAGATGCAGCAGCTCCAAGGCCAAGGATATCGACGACCTGGTGGTGTACTTGTGAATGTTGTATCCAAATGGAAAGGGAGGAGGAGAGCATATGCTGCAAGGAGTGAGAGTTCATTCAGCATGATTTATCACAGAAAAATGCACAGTGCTTCACCCACACAGAGGCCTTTCCTCACCTTATTCAACCAGCTGTGCTGCAAATGGTTTTCTATATACCCAAGATAAACTGGAAGAAGAGACTCACACGGGAGGGGCCAGATGGACAGCTTACCACAGAGTTAGTACATTCACGACTTATCTTGCTAGCTAACATGGCTCATTTGATACAAACAGGTAGACTTATTGTGCTTGTGAACTTATAGCCTTTTTCTTTTCTACCTCTCTACAGACAATCCAGGCTCGTTGCATATCGTGCTGTCCTAGACTTTGCTCTAAAGGGACAACGTTTAGGCCCAGGGAACAGGAGAGTTTTGCCTAGCTGTGTTGTAGCCGAGATAAGACGGCAGTACCCCTCCCCCTCTGGAACTTACACAGGCTTCAGAGATGTTGAGGACATCTTCTAATTTTGTAGCCTAGACTCTAGACGTACCCCTAGTGGTAGCAAATTTGAATTTGCACAGAGGTACGTCTAGAGGCCACTGATAGAAACCCGTTTTAGCCTTCCTCTGGAGGCGGATAACCAATCACAGCGCGGTATGTGTACAGGAAATCGTAAGGCGGGCTTTGTACGATGACGACAGCCCTGCTCAAACCAGAGCGGAATCGTCTTGTGCTTTAATTTTGGACGAATTGCACTTGTCATTTTCTTTGAAAGTGAAACAAGAAAGTGCACTGAAGTTTTTCGTTCTGAAAAAGATGTCTTTGCCGTGTTACCGACGGGCTACGGGAAAAGTTTGATATACCAGCTGGTACCACTGGCCGGAACGCTAGCCTATTACGTGGAGAGGCAGTTTGAAAGACATTGAGGTACAGTCTATCAGTGGTCTTCAGACTATACATTCTTATGATATAGTCTGACGTGTCAGGCTACTAATTTTGTACAACTGAATTGCTTTTTTTGCAGCATAGTACTATTTTTTTTTTTCTAAAACCTGTGGATAGTATTCTAGGGGTCTTTGGTATTTTTTGCCCTCAACGGTGCCTTCCAGGCAGCGCTGCCTTCAAGGCACTACTCCACTCAGTTTAGGGTTAGGATGAGGGTTGAGGGGGTTATGGTTAGGAATAGGGTAATGGTAGTGCCTTTTAGGCTGTGCTGCCTGGAAGGTGCCGTTGGGGGCAAAAAACACCATTGAGCTATTCTAGGGCAAGGTAGTTTTTATTTAAATGTCATTTTAGAATGTTTGCTAAGACTTGGATACTGTATGATTCAGACAACAACATTGTTCTTTTGTTATTTTACTAGAACTGCAAATATTGATAAACAACAAAGAGTGCAAATATAAAAGTGCAGAAACTGATAAAGTAAGAAAACTTTGGTAGTAGGCCATGGACACTTGTAAATATTTTCTCTATACAGAATTTGTGTACTGTACAAAGCGTTTTGCCTGTTTGTTGTGTGCACTTGTATATGTCAATACAGTAACAACAACAATCTACAGTGTGTGCTATTGTGTCTTGACCTGGAGCTAATTCGACATAAAAATATGTATGTAAACATAAAAAATATAAGACTAGCAAGCCTAGCAACAAAACTGTGTATGTTTTAAAAACACTGATGCAGCATATTACAGAAAATCTAACCTGGACAGTCCACAACAACATAGCTTATTATAACTTTTAAATATAGAAAAGCATGTTATTTTGTGATCTTCCTTGAACTGAAATGAATAATAAACTGTAGAAAAATAAAAATGCTGAAAAATAGACTAAGTAAGAACATCTTTGGCTATAGGCCACAAACACCTTTAGCAATTGCCCACAAATAGGTCACAAACTTTTTTTCTTTTGGAAACATTGTGTAGTCTTCACCACATTGTGACCATTCGTTATTTGTGCGTGTCAATACAGTAACAACAACAATCTACAGTCTGTGCTTTTGTCTTCAGCTACAACGCTGTGTACTGATGTAGCATTGAAACAATGCAACCTAGACAGTCCACTACAATGTGGTCATGTAGCGAGACCTGGCTTTGGCAACCAAGTCCTTCACGTCTGGTCTTGGCACAGGAGCGATGTTCCTCAAGAGTGCCCTTCTTCTCGTTCGAGGACGGGGCTTCAGGGTTTCCGGAAAAACAACACTCCTGTCTTCCCTCTTCTTCAGGACACGCTGAACCAGGTCGTCCCGGAAGGCCTGTGTTGTAGCTTCATAAATGGGCTTCGCAACCCATTGTTGAGTACGAGGCCTTATATCTTGCTTGCCCTAGCAAAAGAGAAATTTTCCTGTCAGGTCTATCAAATCAATAACATGCATCACAGCCTATTGTTGATGAATTTGTTTTGCCTATGTAAAAAAGGATAGGCAAGAGTATAATAGTGTGCAGTATTGCAGATCTATAGATCAGAAACTAGGTCCAGACCAACTGTTATTGTACAACTTTGTATTGTAGTCTTACCTTCTTGTGTTGTTGCTTGTGGCGTTTCTCAGCACGCCTTATGAGAGAGAGACTAGTTCGCCAGGACAGCTCAGTCATCCCAAATGGTAGGCTAGAGTTGTCTGTTTTGGGAATATTGTATCTTCTACTAGACTTATTTCAGTTGTGAACTCATCCAAATTATTATATTCTGAGGTGATGACAAGCTAATATCAGCCTGTTGGATGTGTAAGCTTAGCCTACTCACCAAGAATAGCCAACATCCATACTGCCCACTTCTACATGCTTGAACAATAAATTAATTCTTAGCTGCTGGAGTTATTTATCCAAATTGTGAATGAATGGAGTTATTTGATTGAGTTATTTGTCCTTGTCTGTCAGATGGCGAAAAAGTTTATAATTGGGCTATAATAAGGGATGCATATTGCGTTTAAGTGCCAAAAAAAAATGCTACATTGGCCTATTACTAAGAATCTTCACTGTGTCTTTTCCAACAAATGTTCATAGTCAGTTACTTAATGATAAAATATTTTACTTCAGATCATTGTGCATCTCTTTACACTTTAAAAAAAATAAGTGTTAATCTGAACATAGGCCTACTTTAAGAGTAAAACCCTTTTCAATATGAGTCTGACTGACGACTAAATAAGTAGGCCTACCCTAAGCCTTTAGTACATGCTTGGATCGGCCGATACTAAAAGCTACAATATCGGTATTGGATCGGAAGTGCAAAAAGCTGGATCGGGACATCCCTAGATAATAAGCGCTGTAAGAAAGATTGCAAAGTCTGACAAATACAACACTCAGCAAGAATTCATTGCTATGGGAAGTTATCTAATAACTTGTTCAAATGCACCAGATTGCAGGAAATGGCAACTTATTTTTTCAAAAAATTTTGGGGGAGGACCCCCAAACCCTCCTACTACTTATCTATAGGCTACACATTAAATATGAGCCAGAGAGCAATTAGTCAGAACTCATGCAGCACTTCAGTCAGCCTGTGAAAATATCACAGGTCACCAGGTAAAAGATAGGCTATCTGTTCCCAATCCTGCTGTGCATCAGGAAGATGCCCTCAGTCAAGCAGATATGTGACCATCAACATTTACAAGGATACATTGTGCCTCTGCAAGATACAGCGTACTGTAATATAAGGTATATATAGGTGCAAGCTATCAGTGACAGCTATTAGAAATCAATTAAGGCATCAATGTTGTCTCAAACTAGCGTGCTAAAATGGTGTGCTTCTTACATCCAAAACCGAAATTTCTGATCATGAATTGTCAGGTTTCTGGTTTTGTCTCTGTGTTTCATTGTGTATAGTCTCTAGTTTCTTGTGTCTTTTGTTCTTGTCTCTAGTCTCTCCTGTAGTTTATGTTCTGAGTTTCTAGTTTCGTTCTGAGTTTCTAGTCTTCCTGTGTCTTAGTTGTGCCATGTGCTTGTGTTTACTGTTTGTGCACGCCCCTGTGCTTTTCCTCTGTGCTTCCTGCTTTGTCATGTGACCTTTCCTTCTGTCTCTAGTTCCTGGGGGTATTCCATCAACGGAGCTATTCGCTAAGCCGCGCTAACTTCGGCAAGCGGCGCTAGTTTTAGTGTGAGTTCAGTTCCATTACTCTCGCTAACAGTAATCGCAGCTGAGTTGCTGGGGTAACATATGCTCCCAAACTAACCAGCTCCGTGGCAGGTTAACTGCAAGGCTTAATAAAGCGGTGTCTCAGAAAATGCAATCAGTCAGAAACACAAGTCACCCAAAAAGGTTCCATACACCTGCTTAATAATCTTTCCCACCAAATAAAGGTTGATAGGTTTTGCAAACACTGTGATCATGCATGAATTCCCCTTTTACTAAATTACTATTGATATTTCGAAGTATTTATTAGGAATAATTTTAGTTACGAATTAAAAACAAATGCATGCATAATCAGAGACGTGACACATGCCGGCCCATCACGTGGTGTCGAGTTGTAGGCTGCGTCTTAATTGAATGATTGATTGATTTCAGTTGCAGGTGCAAGTCTGCTGTGACAGAACAACATGAGACTGGCAATTTGTTCCAACAAGCAATGGTCAAACATTATGATTCAAAATATATTTTCAATCACCTTTTCAAATTTCTGCATTGCCAGTAGGCCTACTACTATAAACATGTGATATTGAGTTATTTCACACAAAATTCAACAGATGACCCTATGCATATCGAAGTTTCTTTCTTAAAATTCTTTTAGTTCTGCCTTAATTTTACGACAGTTCATCAGGTATTCCTAAATCACCTATTTAGGTCTAGTGTTGAGCTCGTGCACGCAGCCTTGTTTAAGTTAACGAGAGGCAGGCGCAGCTAACTTGCGTTGATGGAATGGCTTCAGCCTCATCTCTGAGTTGACGCTACTTCAAACGAGGCTTAATCACATAAGCGCCGATATCATTAGCGACTTTGCAGGAATACCCCCCTGGTTTGTCTTGTGATTTTGTGTTTCCTGTTTTAGTTCCTAGTTCTGTGCTTTGTCTCCTGTTTCTCCGCCCTCACCTGTCTCTCGTGATTGCTTGTTCATTGGATTACTGTTTCTTGTCTCATGTTCTCCTGCCTCTTGTTCCTGTGTCACCTGTGTCCAATGATTGTCTCTAGTCTTGTATTTAAGCCTTGTGTTTCCATTGTTCCCTGTTCCACCATTGTACCCAGTTCACGTCCGTTTGTTCCTGTGTCTTTCGAGTGTCAAGTAAAATTCTGAAGTTCTGAAGTCAAGTCTCAAGTCTCGTTTGCTTTGCGTTTGGGTTCTAAATCGCTAGGACGTGACAGAATTGCTTTGCACTATAGTCTATAGAGACTATTCATTACATAGGCGACATCTACATCTTTTGTATAGGCTATCAAATAATAATCTGAATCTACATAATCTGAATTTTCACATGGGGTGATTTGCCAGTGGCTTGACAGCAGCACGCAAGTAAATTAATGCTTAACGCAAGTTAATTCCTGTGTGCTATTCTGCGTCTAAAACATCAACTTTTTCTCCATTGCACTGCTCTCACTGCATTTGTCAGACATGCACAATATGCACATCAAAATAAAGTGCATTTCAAGTGGTTTCAAATGATACTACTAACTAATTGCTGTGGTAAACAGTTTGTTAGAAAATCAACTTTTAAATTAGTTACATTTAACTATTGAGCATATTGTATTACTTCCTTAAAAACCCTTTTCTCTGATCAACTGCACAGCATTTTTATATTCTAGGCTGTAGAATATTTACCTCACTCACGTCAGATGTAGCGCTACGCGCGAACATCTGATGTTCAGCGATAGACGAGTTATTTCAGGAGCCAGAAATCCTTCTAACTGGACAAACGGCTTGTCCATCAATTTAATTGACGAACACTTCAGCCAACCACATCGAAACTGACGATGCTGGTTAACGTTTGTTGGATTGGTTGGATTCAAAACAGTTGCTTCTTCGCTACGTCACACACTCTACAGCAGCCAGCAGCCCTGATTGATCCGGTTAGAGAATATTGGGCTTGAAATCGCTCTTAAGGGCTTCAACATCAGATCGTTGCGCGGAAGTGCCTTACGAAAGTTACGTAGCGTGACGTGAGTGAGGTAATAGACTAGACGCATTTTCAGAAAAAGTCCCTCTATTGGGGTTCTAGAAGCATTTTTTAGTAAAAGTTGTGAACAGGTCTATTTCACCTAATTAAGGTGTGCTGAATTCAACTAACCCTGTTCACAAGCTGAATTTTGAGGTTTTGACTATCTAATTTGCAAAAACAAAATGGCTGCCGAATTTAGCGATTTCTAGCACTGTGTTTTAGCAAGAACTGCTATTCCATGCAAATAAATGCACATTTATGACATATTTGTTTCTCACTATGTTCCTTAAGCATTAGATCAAAGATAAAAAATTATATTTACAAAATAAAATCCAAAAAGCTAGCATTATGCTAATCATGCTAATCGTTATTTAATATTTTCTATTAAGATGTTATACAGGGCAGGAAAAGTAGCCTTATTTAATGATGGAGAAATTGCATTTCTAAGTTGTAATATGCTAATAAACCACCATTCTTTCCTACACACATATATATATAACCTGCTGTAACTTTTAACAAAAGTCTACAGATATTCAAAGCCCAAGAAGTCATATTTGAAACATTTTTCTGAAGTGTTTAAAGGATTACAATACTTCTTATTCAAATTGCTTATAGGAGACAAAAAATGGAAAACCACTTTTACATTGACTTTGATGAATTAAGAGAGGTTGTGCATGGTCAAAGAGCTATCATGAACATGAGGCATGGTTCTGCCCTCTTTCATATACTACATTTAGAAATAGGCACTAAAACATGAGCGAATTAGAACAAAGCCTACAAATTATGTCAAATAGCACAAAGCCATTGCAGTTCAATTAAGGTGGTCAGAGTGGGGTGTTGTTTAGGCAAGAAACACATTTCAATACACATCTTAAATATGAGGTGTTAACTAGGCTTGTAAAATATCACTTGATCTTTTTTGACAAAATACAATTGAATATAGTGTGTGTGTTAGAGTTGTTCAAGCCGAGTCTGGTCATCATTGGGTTGCTGGCATGCACACATTGATGTGCTTTGTAACCCTGATTTCTGGCATTTGCAGCGCTGACTCCTGCATTGTTGCTGACATGCACAGGCATCACAGGCAACTGTCCGGTATGGAAATGCCATCAGTATTGGGTGCAGTCCTGACTCTTCAAGTCTCCATACCATTTCAGAGGGTGCGGGAAGCTCTGGTGTGGGACAATGGGCATTCCTCCATACCATTGTTTGATAGTGCACTCTCATTAAATGGAAACAGAGCACATCACTTGTTGGGGGCATGGCCTGTGGTTTCCCCATCTTCAAGAAATGTCAAGCTGCATCAACAGAGTCTGTTTTGTGAACATTGTAAATTCTGCAGACAAATGTTTCTAAAGATTTGATGGTTTCTTCTGTGAGTTTACCAATGCCCACATTCTTCAACAGTGCATGGTGGTCTTTCAAGGTATTCCATGATGACCGCTTGGTGTGTTTAGCGATGTAAGAGGTGGTGTCACACCCAGTTAATGCATGAAATGCTAGCAAGGATCCTGCTGAGCATTTTGGTAGTTTGTTGAAAACAACATCAATGGGTATATACCGTCGGTTCTTGGATGTGCCTGACATCATCTAGAGGTGCTTACACTGCATATGCTGAAAGTGGGATACCAGAAGCATGAGAACATCTGTGTCCCTGGAAGAAACAACAATTGTCATAAACTGGCAGTGGATGGCATGCAGCACCAATTTTGTGTTTGCTTATATGTGGATTTCAGAGCTACCAAATCAATGGTACTCTTTGACGACCTGACCTCACGTTCCTCTCTGAAACCCCCTGCAACTACAATTTCTTTATCCTCAGGTGCCTGCAAACACAGTTCCTCAGACAATAAATGTGCAAGATCTGCTTTGTTGTCAGCCAGAGAAAGGAAATTTGACTAGTTAATTGGAAGAGATACTTCATGGCCTTCCACAACACATGGCCTTGTTGCTTTACTGCGCTGTGTTCTGGTTGTACCCTTGATTGCTTCTTGCCTCAGCTCCAGGTCGCAAAAAGGACGGAACAGATCTTCACGTAGTGTTCCTGAATGTCGCAAACGCTTTTGGCTCAGTCCCTCACAAACTCCTGTGGACAGCCTTTGACTACTTCAGAGTCCCAACAGCTCTCACAGCCCTTGTCAAGGCCTACTTCCAGGGCGTCCAACTCTGCATTACAACAGCAGAGCACACGACAGCTTGGCAATACCTGGAAGTGGGAATTTTGGCCAGCTGCGCCATCTCCCTGCTGTCCTTCACCCTGGCCATGAAGGTCATCATTCGGGCCTCTAGATCAGTTTCTCGAACTTTTTCAGACTGAAGACCACTTTTCCCAAATAATGTTTCTCTAGGACCACCTGCCCTACCAGTGGTCCCCGGACCACACTTTGAGAACCACTGCTCTAGATGGACGGTAGGCGGACAGCTAATAAAACCTGGGCTGAGGCTGCCACTGGTCAGCTTACATGGATGGCCTCACAACTCTCACCACGACCAAGGTTTGTACTATACGGCTTTTAAAAAAGCTCCAGGAAAACATTGAGCGGGCCTGCATGAAGATCAAGCCGAGCAAGTCCAGAAGCATCTCCATCATCAAGGGGAAGCTAGCACACCACCGCTTCCACATTGGCAAGGAACCCATCCCAACTGTCTCAGAGAAGTCTGTGAAAAGCCTAGGTCATTGGTATGATGTCTTCCTGAAGGACAAAGAGCAAGTAGAGCAGCTCAGGATAGAAGTAGCCCGCGGCCTGGAGAACATCGACAGAACCTTGCTTCCTGGCAAGCTGAAGCTCTGGTGCATGCTCTATGGACTACTTCCACGTGTCCTATGGCCACTAACCTTCTATGAAGTGCCACTGACAAAGATGGAGAAGCTGGAGAGGTTGGTCAGCTCATATATAAGGAAGTGGCTTGGCCCTCCTAGGTGCCTTCACAGTATTGGATATTACAACTGCCCATTTCCAGTCTGATGAGGAGTACAAGTGCGCCAGGCTGGAGATGATGCTACTGGATTTGAGGGATCCAGTTGTAGCCCAAACTGCCCTCATCCTGGCCACGGGGAGGATGTGGACCCCATCAGCTGCAACTGAGCAAGCAAAGGCAGCACTCATACACAAGGACATGCTGAAGACCCCATGTGCCCTCTTTGCCCAAGTCCAGCAACACTGAAGCACATCTTGGTTGGATGCAAAGCTAGCCTCACCCAAGGCCGTTGCACCTGGTGGCATAACCAGGTGTTAAGGTGTCTAGCGGCAGTGTTGGAAACTCGGCGGAAATCTGTGAATGCCCTTCCTCCCCCTTCAGACCAGTGGCAACTAACACCATTCGTTCAGGAGGGCGAGGGCCAAGCCAATCGCATCACCATAACAGCAGACAATGGTAAGTTGGACAGACCTGCTGAAAAGGGAAGCGAGTGGCTGTGGATAAAGAGAAAAGACTGTATGTGCCTTCAATTCATGTTATGGGACCTAGGGAGTGAACCTGGGATGCTGGGATTCACTGCTGAATCCTCTGGAGGTGTTGTGGGCTCGTCAGCGAAACACTCAGGAAGGAGGGCGCCCACTTGACAACCCAAAGGGTGTATCACTCAATTGACCACCCACGGAGTCTCAGCAGTGCCTCAAGTTTGATTCAAGGGATAACAACATCAAGTCCTTTACAACAGATCTAAGACTTGTCTGAATGTTTAAAGTTATAGAAAATGATGACCATTAGCGTTGTACGGTAACTTTATCTGTGCCCGAGTATTATTAGCATAATATTAGCATTTAAAAATAAATTAATTAATTAATTATAGCTACCATCTTTGATCTATTGCTCAAGGAGAATAACTTAAACTTTCATGTAAATAATGTCCATTTATCTCCATGAAATAATTCCTTGCTAAAATACAGTGCAGAAAATCTGAAATTTTATTAGTGATAAAACTGCATTAGGCTATGCCTGGTAAATCAGTAATTGAAAAAACAAACAAATAAACAAGAAAACAAGTATACTTACTGTTAATGATATCATCTTAATACAGAGTATTCCTAAAACATTTTAATCACTTCTCTTGAGTTTTTAAACATAGGTTCTAACATCTTAATAGAAAATATTAAATAACGATTAGCATAATTAGCATAATGCTAGCTTTTTGGATTTTATTTTGTAAATATCATCTTGTATCTTTGATCTAATGCTTAAGGAACATAGTGAGAAACAAACATGCCAAAAATGTGCATTTATTTGCATGGAATAGCAGTACTTGCTAAAACACAGTGCTAGAAATCGCTGAATTCGGCAGCCATTTTGTTTTTGCAAATTAGATAGTCAAAACCTCAAAATTCAGCTTGTGAACAGGGTTAGTTGAATTCAGCACACCTTAATTAGGTTAAATAGACCTGTTCACAACTTTTACTAAAAAATGCTTCTAGGATGCACATTTATCAAAAATGCCTCTAGACTATAAGTAGAATATGTGAAGGCACACGATTTGAACTTGTAGAACTTGCACTTGTTGCTAGTCAAATGCTTCACCAGACAATTAAACGAATGAATGGCTAACCGTGATCATAGCCTGCATAACAACATTCA
This sequence comes from Sardinella longiceps, assembly GCA_027497455.2. Taxonomy (NCBI): domain Eukaryota; kingdom Metazoa; phylum Chordata; class Actinopteri; order Clupeiformes; family Clupeidae; genus Sardinella; species Sardinella longiceps. The sequence goes on along the minus strand of JAODXP020004611.1, from coordinate 15,137 downwards.
TCAGATCATTAGCTTGACATGGAGCTCCTGTAGCTTAAGCTATTCACTTGGCATATGATCTATATGGTTGCATGAGTAAAGACCTATTTTTAAGGTTGTCTACAGAAAGAATGTGAAAAATATAAATTAATTTAACTGTTCGTTGTAATGTTTTTCTTCAGGCTGTGAAAATAGGGGAAATATTTCACTAATTCTTTTAAAATTAAAATTCAAATAAATCTTAGTTCTTCTACTAGAGGAATAATGGTTGATTAGAGCAGAATTAAGTAATAGTAATACTGTCAATGGTAAAAATAAGAGGGGTTTTGAGCAAGTGTGTGTGTGTGTGCGTCATGTGCACAAAGATGGGAAGACTACTTTTTTTTTGTCATATTCATGGACCCCCTGAAATATCCTTGGCCACCCCAAGTACAAAAGTCTAGCTCCGCCACTGGGACTAGTCTGAAACTTTTGCGCAAACACGCTGCTACACACCGTCATGATCAAAAGTTGCAAAGTGTGTGTTTGGGTCCTGGATACAATTGGGCAAGAATGTTAAAAAAGGCTATTTATACCCACAGTAACAAACCCTTGCACAAGCCCATCACATTCCTGTCTGTGGAGCAGGCGAGGTGAAAGATCCTTGGTAACTTAGGCATTAGAGAAATCAGGTGTTGTCTAATCTTCATTCAGTGAATGTACACAATATTTAGTTGGTTTGAAATGGACTGCAATATCATCATCAACAACAACAACAACAACAAAATCAGTAATATCTTATCAGAGAGAAATCAAATCTTTTGTGTATTGTGTGCAGACCTTTCAGAACTTTCACACTTCAACATCAAACTCATTTTTCAACAACAGTTCTTCATGATGTTGAGCCTGCTAAAGTGTTTCAGATGTTGATAATTCTATTCAACTCCTTGATCTGCGTGTGTGTGTGTGTTAATATGCTTCTTTAGGCATCAGTACGTGACCAGTATGATGGCAGTCTGTGTGTGTGTGTGTTTTAAGATTTGTGATGGCCATAGATTAATTTTCTTAATCTATATTAATCTCACTGTAAATTTTGAATTAATCTACATTAAAATGGCTCATTTGAATTCTGCCAAAGGCATATATAATTTTTGTGTGCTGCTTAAATAACGACTTTAAGTAAGTCCTTGAGTGTGGGTCTCTCAAGCCAGGTGGCACATCAGACATATTTGGAAGGTGTTTGTGCCTCCAGTTTAAAAAAATATATATATATATTTAGTAGTACTGTTTTGATTGAATTATGACTGTTTTTAAACCTACTACTGCCTGAGATGATGAGATGAATGTGACACTGTAGGCCTACTTTATGGGTGCATTCTACTTTTTTATTTTGTGTTTCCTTTACAGGGTGCTTGCGCAAGTCTTGAAAGTCAAAAAGTTAAAAAGTATGGAATTTTGAAAAGCCTTTTTCCAGACCTTGAAAAGTCTTGGATTTTGTGTCAAAGTCTTAATAAAGTATGGAAAAAAGTATGCTAAAAGACACAGAATATTTTGAAATAAGAAATAGTATAAGGGTGTAAAAAATATTATTAACCAGTCACGTACCGTACAGGAAACGTATCGTACCTACTAGCCTACTGGAACAATATTCAATCGACTCATCTATGCTGTTTACTAGTTGCTTTGATAAAAGGTTTAATTCATTAATTCAAAGTAGGCTAGCCTATTGTGGAAACAGTTCTGTATGCATGATGCATTCCAAAAACAGTGGAAGTCATAGCCATTGTGGTAAAAATAGCTCTTATGTATGTTGCCAATAATGGAGACGGTCCGAAGACAGAGCGAAGCATAAGAACAAATTTATTACTCAGATCTGAGGAGCAAGACACAGAGCTGTGCACACTGCAGAAGTCACTGAGCTCACTCCAGAACCACACATTCTGTGGCCTTTTAAACATGATGGTTACAAAACCTGTGTTGACCCTTGTGATCTAGCCACATCACAATATACTTTGGATTGTAAACAACAAAAACAATGGCTCGACACTTTTACATTGCAAACTGCTGGAATGTCAATCATGGCCCTCAGCGTGTGATGGTTCAAAGGACATCTGTATGCTGGGTGACATGACAGAATTCCTGGCCTATTGATTATTCACTCAGAATTATGTCTATTGGACTCTCCACCTTAGTTACCTAGTCAAATTCACATTACATTCATTTATTCTTACCCATTCATTTGGTGTTCAGGTTAAAATATAATCATCATTCTGAAATTATTTCTACACCATACCTATTTGTAGATCTACAATGAGGTAGCAATAACATCACTGTACCAAGCACAGCTGTTTTTGTAGTCTCCAATGTAGGCTGAAGTGGGAATTTCAGAGATTCCATGACTAACATGTTGTTCAAGGAATAGCCTACCCTGTGCTAATTAGGCTACTGATTTAGAAACGCAAGGTAGGCTACTGAAGCCCATTTCCTCAGTGAAATAATTTATAATGAATATCAGTGAATTTTAACAAATTGCAAAGACAGACGTCAAACTATACAAAGATTATGGCCTAGCTCCTGACTGTCCAACAGCATGTTTTGGGAATCCTTGGGGGTAGGAGACGTGAATGTGAATTGCCCCATTTGAGACCAACAAAGCCAACTATTTAGTATCAGGGCCTTTACAGTGCAAAATAAGACATACCGACATACCCTAGCATCCAAATTCTTACTGGAGGAAATGAGTTGTGATTTGCATAATTTTTTGATTAATCAGATAAATTTTTTTTTAATCGTTTGACAGCACTACAAGGTCTCACTGACTTCCTACTACAATGTTTACACCCAGACAGGGCTACTCTTGTTAGTGATCTAATGCAGCATTCAAATAATGTGCAATGCAGTAGGTAATCCATTTAATTAATTGCTAGCTATCTAGCAGCTTGTTAAAATGTACCAGATTGCAGGAAATGGCAACTCATTTTTTGAAAATTTCTTTGAAAACCCCCCTATTTCTCTATACAAATGTGCACCCTATACTCTTCATTGATGTTCTGCCTTCACTGTTGTTGTGTCATGTGTTGTTCACAGTATAAGATGCCGAATTTGATTCTATGTGCTGAATTTTCGTGATCTTTTTTTAAATTATTATTTTAATTGGGGGGCGGGAGGTAGTTGCGCCCTGAGTCAAGGTCTTGGAGAACAAAATATCAGTTTTGAAAAAGTCTGGAAAAAGTCTGGAATTTTGATTTGGAAAAAGAGCAAGCACCCTGCTTTAATCTTAGGTGTAACACAACATGCAGTGTGCCAACAGTAACTGTCAACTTAAAAATAAGAAATAATTCCACACAATGACATGGCATGGAACCTTACAGCTTCATAACACAAAAATAAGTATTGACTTTAGTAAAGGCTTAGGCTGAGCACAAAATTCAGCTCTATACTTTTCTTTTTTAGATATTTTTTGGGCTTTTTGCCTCTAGTTGGATAGGAAACTATAGAGATGGACAGGAAGCAAGTGGGAGAGAGAGAGATGGGGTGGGATCGGGAAAGCACCTCGGGTCGGACTCGAACCCGGGTCCCCGGAGTAGTGGTATAACGGTCTAGCCCACAACGGCTTATTTTGATTTCTGAAAGTTGGCAACCCTAACTAAGAATAGACCTACCAATAGGTTAAGCTTAGCATACCATATCCTGATACTTCATTAATAATTGAACATTAATTTAACAAGGCATGAGTTAATTTTGAGGACATACAATTAAAGGTTGTATGCAAAGGTTTTAGCAAAAGCTATAATGTGAGGTAGCAATGGGGCTGGTGTTCCCTCCTCCAGTGGCAGCTTGCACATTCACTGCCTGCACTGACGACTCTCATCACTTTTAGCTTACATGCGGTGGGTTGTTGTTGGTAATGCAAAACCCGGAGCGGATTCCCAGCGGTATGCATTTACTTTTCCATAAAATGGAATGTATTCTTTCGTGATGCAATAGAGACAACTTTGAGAATAGATTAATGGCGTTCATTTATTTATCGCCCAATAAGAGTCTGGTGTTAACGCAGCATGTTAACGTCGTTAATGGCCCAACACTATTTAAGATGCTTCTCTAGGCATCAGTCTGTACGTTACTTCAGTGTGATGGCAGTCTGTGTGTGTGTGTGTGTTAAGATGCTTCTCTAGGCATCAGTCTGTATGTGACTTCGGTGTGATGGCAGTCTCTCTGTGTGTGTGTGTGTGTGTGTGTGTGTGTGTGTGTGTGTGTTAAGATGCTTCTCTAGGCATCAGTCTGTATGTGACTTCAGTATGATGGCAGTCCAGGCCTCTCAGAGTCCTCTCACACTGGTGGTATTTGCTATGGTCCACCTTCGCAGGTGCACACACACACACACACACACACACACACACACACAGACAGAGAGAGAGATAGACAGAGGTAAATAGAAAATAAAATATATGACATTAATAAGGCTTAACACTCTCTCTCTCTAACACACACATACACACACAAACAAACACATTCACACACACACACACACAAACATTATGTGAATATTACCTGATATTCCGTGCTGGTCATTTCTTTGTCTTGGCGCTGTAGGCCTGAACAACATCGGAATGGTTATTACTGAACAATTACTATAATATTATAATACATTTATCCATTTAATTACTATAATATTTTAATACATTTATCCATTTATTTAGATATTGGTCTTATTATGTGGCTGTACTGTATATGTAAATGTTTGTATTCTATGTGTGTGTGTTGCAGTAGACTCTACACAAGTAAGAGAGAGAGGGAGAGAGAGAGTTAATTTACATTGCTGGACACAGCGTGTGTGTGTGTGTGTGTGTGTGTGTGTGTGTGTGTGTGTGTGTGTGTATGTACAGTATGTGTGTGTCTGAAAAACAGAGAAGGAAAGAGAGAGATAGATAGATAAAGAGTGTCTCTGTGTGTGAGAGAGACAGATTGTGTGTGTGATGTCCCACACGTATTGCAGCAGACTCTGTGCAGCAGTAGAGCAGAGTGTGTGTATGTGTGTGTGTGTGTGTGTGTGTGTGTGTGATGTCCCACATGTATTGCAGCAGACTCTGTTCAGCAGTAGAGCACAGCAGAGGCAGCAGGCGACCAGCAGGAGAGTCCAGGGCAGAGAGCAGCCACTGGCGCCCCCTGGTGTATCTCTGGAGGGAGGTGCAGTGACTACAGGACACGAGGGGTCCAACGTCACAGCCTCTGCGCCTTTAACACACACACACACACACACACACACATACACACACAGAGGTCAACATTTACACATATACACACGCTCAGGAACACACACACACAGGTCAACATTTACAAACATGCGCACGCTCAAGAACACACAGTTACACACACACACACACACACACACACATGTAAACATTTACATACTTACACTGTGGAACAAACAGATACATACACACACACACTTTTGTGTTCCATCTCACACACACACACACACACACTTTCGTGTTCCATCTCATTCCTACTCTACTTGCCTTCCATGGAGAGTATAGTTTGAGTCCTCTCAAACACGTAGTCGCAGTTCTGCTCCTTCTCCACCAGGGCGAAAAAGTACAGGCACACATCGGTCTCGACCACTCCGGCGATGTGCAGGTCATAGCAGCCGTGCGCCGGACTCTTCTTGTAGCTGAACTTGCGGTTCTGCTGGACGAATCGCGGGCCTCGGTTAGAGCACATCTGCAGCCACTGGGTGTACGAGCCAGACGAGTTCCTCGACTCACAGCTCAGCACCACGTCCTGTCCCGACCGCACCACCAGCGCTGAGGCCAACGACACACACACACACCAGCATACACCTGTGTGGAGGGACACACACACACACACACACACACACACACACACACCAGCACAGCTTAGTACCACGTCCTGTCCGGACCGCACCACGAGCACTGAGGCCAACGACACACACACACACCAGCATAGACCTGTGTGGAGACACACACACACACACACACACACACCAGCACAGCTCAGCACCACGTCCTGTCCCGACCTCACCATCAGCACTGAGGCCAACGACACACACACACACCAGCATACACCTGTGTGGATGGACACACACACACACACACACACACACACACACCAGCACAGCTTAGCACCACGTCCTGTCCCGGCCGCACCACCAGCACTGAGGCCAACGACACACACACACACACACACCAGCATACACCTGTGTGGATGGACACACACACACCAGCACAGCTTAGCACCACGCCCTGTCCCGACCGCACCAATAGCACTGAGGCCAACGACACACACACACACCAGCATACACCTGTGTTGAGGGACACACACACACACACACACCAGCATACACCTGTATGGAGGGACACAAACACACACACACACCAGCATACACCTGTGGATGGACACACACACACACACACCAGCACAGCTCAGCACCACGTCCTGCCCCGACCGCACCACCAAGAGCTAGGCCAACACCACACACACACATCAGCACACTATAACATGCACCTGAGTGGACAGACATACCTCACCCAACACCACACACACACCAGCACACACCTGTGTGGAGGGACACACACACATACAGTACACACACCAGCACACATCTGAGTGGACAGACATACTTCGCCCAACACACACACGCACACATCTGTCATGACTTCTGACATACCCTAATCCTAACCCTAACCATGACATATACCGGGTGACACTTAATGACAGAAGTCATGACAGGTGTATAAAGGTTATAACAGATTCATGACAACGTCAGGTCATAGTTAATGACAGTGTCATGTTAGTCTTATGATGGTACCTTCAAATAAAGTGTTACCCAAACACCAGCACAGCTCAGCACCACGTCCTGCCAGGACATTAGAAATGATCACCATTACTACATCTCTCGTGATTATTATTCATCTAGACCTGTCCCTCTGCTCTTATTGATGTCCTCAGCACAGCTCTTCTTCTGATTATTATGCCGCATTCCACTACAAGTTGGTAGTTGATAAATACAAATCTGTTTCCCTGACTTACACTCTAAATGCATTCCAGTGGATAAGCCCCCAAAAACGAATGTTTGTTTGGCTAGCTAATGTACACCACAAGCTGTTAATGTACACCTGCGAGAGCTAATACATCATCATCATTTAGGAGAGGAGGCGCATGATGGTCCTCACTCACATAAAATGTAAGCTACAACACCGTTTGAAACTTTGTTCAATTTTTGGTAACTTTACTGGGGCTATTCGCTAACATGTGGCTAACGTAGCCTATGTATCAATTGTATAAACGTGACGGCAATTTCACCGTCTTGGTCGACATCAATCTTCCCCGAGTTCATGACTCATAATCTCGACTTAATTGACAGTTCCATTGCATTCTCCTGAAGCGGAGGTCGTTTTTACACCGACTACCGACCACAATGGAACGCAGAATTGGTCACAGAGACCTGGCCAACTGTTGCCCTCCTCTTCACATCCTGCTCTTAGCAGACAATACCCCCAGTGTGTGTGTGTGTGTGTGTGTATGGTCAAAGCTGAAGCCTGCAAGCTAATCTACAGCACAAGTTAAAAAAAAAAAAAATTCCATTTCGCACCTACGCTTTCTCTAGTTATCAATAGCGCTGATAGAGGCCATAGATGTAGCATAGCAGGCTACTTAGAAGACAATACCCCAAGTGTGTGTGTGTGTGTGTGTGTGTGTGTGTGTGGTCAAAGCTGAAGCCTGCAAGCTAATCTAGAGCACAAGTTAAAAATGTTCCGTTTCGCACCTACGCTTTCTCTAGTTATCAATAGCGCTGGTAGAGGCCATAGATGTAGCATAGCAGGCTACTTAGAAGACAATACCCCAAGTGTGTGTGTGTGTGTGTGTGTGTGGTCAAAGCTGAAGCCTGCAAGCTAATCTAGAGCACAAGTTAAAAATGTTCCGTTTCGCACCTACGCTTTCTCTAGTTATCAATAGCGCTGGTAGAGGCCATAGATGTAGCATAGCAGGCTACTACTACACATAGGTCCCAGAAAGAGAGCTCAGTGGACTACTGGGCATCAGACTGCTTTGCAGCCCTGTAGGCTATAATAGCACAAACACAACAACACACAAGCGCTCAACATAAGATCATTTGACCAGTGGTCCACAATTATTTTTCTCAATGGCCGAATTTTGTCAAGCATGCTAAGTTAAAAAGGGGGCTTGGTTAAAACAGCACGAGGCAGTCTTCTTTTAGCTTCCTACTTTCTTCAATGTATCGGTAAATTACATCGATGTGTGCATCGTAATTGTATAGTTGTTTAAACGAATTAAAATTTTCTCTGTGCTAAGATCTGGGAAACGTTACCAGTGCCTGAAAGCCAGAACTGAGAGACTGAGGAAAAGTTAGAAACCACAGGGCATTATAACATCTCTTCTTATTTCTTATATCTAAATCTATATTTAATTTGTTATTTGTTACACCTGTCCCGGATTTTCATGGTCTGTCCCGGAAAAAAAACTGTTGAAAATAAACCTAAATAATAAAGCAATTAACTAAACAAATAACAAGTATGTGTCATTTTTACTAATTAGAGCTATACAATTGCAGCGTAGAAGGGTCATTTTTATCTTGGGTTAGATGTGTGAAGGGGGCCGTTGCTTACAAACAAAAAGGTCGATTCGATGGAGTTTTGGCAGACACAGACGGCAACCCTATTTATACATCATATATTTAAACAATGCAAGCATTGGAGTCAGTATTCAAAGCATTTCACTGCACATATAATGGTATGTGACCATTGACCAATAAATTTGAATTAATTTAAATTGAATTAAAAGTGCAATATGAGTTCCTGCATGGTTTTCACTTGTATCTCAAGTCGCAGGCATCTCCCTTTGATTCACTAGCTGTCTGACCCCTAAATGCACTGTGAAAAAAATCCGGTCTCGGGAGACAACACAGGGGTTGTAATCGTCAAACAAATAAAACAAAATAATGACAACTAGAAAAGCGCTCAGAGAGCGCAGACCTCCACCAAGACAATGTGGTCACAGATGGTGTTCTGGGTCACCAATCGCCATCGAATCAGTTCTTCCTTGTCCCATTACACACGTTGTCCGGAAATTTCATCCAAATCCGTGCAGAACTATGTTGTACACAGACAGACATACACACACACAGACGCACACACGCCGGCGACACCATAACCTCCTTGGCGGAGGTAATAACATAGCAGTGTTTTAACACACAAACAAAATTTAACAACCCACATTCTAGCTCAAAAGATTCTCAAAATCACTCAAAAGATTCACAGATTCACAAAAGTCACAAACTTACTCCCACCCTTCCTACAACTGTCATTAGCTGGAACCTAGTTTGTTTATATTTTGGTGCTGAACCGGGCCCCATATGTTTGTTTAAGTGTTACAGCTTCTGTGTTGTCTCCCTAGATCAGACATTTTCACAGTGTATTCAGCTAGCGAATCAAGGGGAGATGCCTGCGACTTGAGATAAAAATGAAATCACTCAGAAAACCATGCAGGAACTCATATTGCACTATTTAATTCAATGTGACCATTGACCAATATTTTATTAAATTGAATTAAATTAAATCAACCCACAGTCAAATTATACAAGTGTTTTTCAAACTGTGGGGCGGACCCAGGTGCGAGAAATCACTTTGCGATCGATGAAAGGCCGCACCATGTCCCCCGAATTCACAGCTATTTGTCAGATATGCGCACATGACAGTAAATTGAGCTTTCAATGGTGTTATTTGCTAGTTGCTGTGGTTCGAGAGAAATTTGACTTTGAATTAGGAACATGAAAAATCTAACATTAACAAAAATCCTGTACTCGCAAAGTATTCCTCACAGAGATATAATGTGCAAATTGAGCCTTCCAGGTGGGGCGTGGGCCTTCCAAAGTGGGGAATGACAGAAAAAGTTTAAGAACCACTGAATTAGACTGATGTACAGTCGGTGGACAGTCAAAGTTTCACTCGTAATGCTCACATGAAACACACATACAGTACATATAGGGCTAGCAGTTTGTCCTTCAGTCTTTGGAAGGAGGGGGTTTTAAGGCGTCAGGAAATAGAATGTAGTTACCGAAGAAGTTGAGAGGAGTTTAGCCAACTTACAGAGAAGCAGAGCAGTGCTGGGGTTCTGTCTTGCCATCTTAAGCTGTGATGTGAGAGAGAGAAGAGGACAGAGGCTCAGCCCTCACTCACTACCACAGTGGTAACTTGAAGGAGAGAGACAGGACGCTCGCTGTGGTCTAGCTTCCGCTCAACCCAGGCGATGTGTCATGTACACAACAAACACTCAAGACACTGTCCGAAACAGCATAGCACTACTCTGCACAGATAATATAGATTAGAGCTTGCCATTCACATGAATTGACTAGTCTGTTAGCGTTAACAAGTTCATGGACATACAGCGTTTTGCAAAACCACAAAATTGTATTTGTTCGTATCATGAATGATTACAGACAATATTATGACATACGGAATTATATTAAAATTAGTGCTGTCAAATGATTAAAAAAAAAATCTTATAATCACAAAATTTTGCAATGATTAATCATGATTAATCACTTTTAATCACAACTCATTTCCTCCAGTAAGAATTTGGATGCTAGGGGATGTTGGATCCTTATTTTGCCCTGGAAAGACAATGACGCTAATATTTGGCTTTGTTCTTCTCAAATGAGGCAATTCACACGTATCCCCTACCCCCACAGATTCCCCAAACATCAACCCTCTGCTGTTGTTGGACATGAAAGAGCTAGGCCATAATCTTTGTCTAGTTTGACCTGATAACCAAGTCATTTTCTATCTGAAATTGAACATAATATATGCCATGAAAGTGGAGGCATCAAGATTAATCTGAGTGAATTTTTTAAATCTGAGTTAAAATTTTTGGATTAATCAGCACTAATTAAAATTATTTTGTAATTTATTAAAATAAAAAGTTTATGTTGTGACGTAATGTGATAGTGACTTATACTTATGCAGACAGGACCTGTTCACGTTTGCTCCCAGAGTAAGGTATTAAGTTGCTCTATCTTGGTCAGTATGAAAGATCCTTGTTGATATACCATAGTAAACTATAGAACCGAGAACACCCGGAAACGCCCATTCTAAAGGACACCACATAGGCAGCAGGTGTGGCTATCAGAGGGTCTGTGTGTGTGTGTGTGTGTGCGTGCGTGTGTGTGTGTGTGTCAGACACCACTTATGGCAAGTTCACACTACACGATTTTAGAGCCGATTCTGAGGTCGCAGGGTCGATTAGAAATCACAGGTGGTCGTGGGGAAACTCGGCAGGGGATCTGCGAGTCCAAGTCGTCATGTGTGAACAACTCTCCGACACAATTTAGGGCAGTCGCGGGCTCGACGCAAGTTGTCGGGGCACATCTAGCATGTTAGATATTTGGAGAAGTCGCAAGCGATTTTCCAGGCAACAGCCAATCAAGAAACATGACTCACGTTGTCATCTTTAAAATTTCCAAACTCCAAAACCGTATTTGAAGTTGCACTTCTTCACCAAGCAATAGCCTTTCAAAACGTGTCATGTGAAGTTTACTTGTGAAAACGGATAGGCCTACAGTTGGCCATCCAGATAACCTCGTCAATAATTCTAAAATATTTTTACGGCAATAACAAAAACGAAACAAGTAGCTACAGACAACATGAGATCAGTGGCAAACTAACAAGTGGCAGTTATGCCTGTAGTGTCCTGTGGACACAACCAGCGCACCCTAGGCTCTGTCTGGGCAAGGTCTTGTAGTATGAGCACAGACAGTGTTGGGAGTAACAGAATACATGTATTCGGAATACTGTATTCAGAATACAAATTATGAGTAACTGTATTCAGTTACAGTTACAGCTTTAATGGGTGGTATTTAAAATACAGTTGCTTTGTAAAAATCAAGGGATTACTCAGCGGTATTTTTCAGTTTCTCGTGTTTAGTCATCCCCTCTCTAATTTGGGTAAGACAGATATGCCTGTTACATATACAGTAATCATAAGCAAGTAGGCCTAGGACTAAATAATAACGCTGGCACTATTAGAAATAAAATTAGCTAAATAACATTTACGCATTCTGTCCATAGACTGAAAATGTGTGTTTGTAGAAATCTCCACTTTGCCTGAAGTAGCCCATTTCAGTGGCTGAAACCTCCAAATGCAGTTCACGTTTGGGAAAATGCTTTTGGTTTTGCTAGGTCCTGTTAATGCAGAAGGAAACAAACTTTAAGCTCATCTAATTAATAAAAAAAGTGTTATGTTTCCTGATCTCAAAATCTGAAGCCAGGTAGTGGCCGAGGCCATACTGCCCATGTTGCCCTTTAGGATAACTCTCGACCTTGCTTATGTTAACAAACCCTAATATCTCATCTACTGTAAAGGTATGTATAGGAGATTGGGGCTGAACAGCCAATTTGTTGATAAAAACAAACAAGAATTTGCAGGATGTGATTGCTACATTCATGTAGTTGTAAAAAGGCATAATATTAAAAGTAATCCAAAGTATTCAGAATACGTTACTCATATTGAGTAACGTAACGGAATACGTTACAAAATACATTTTGAGGCATATATTCTGTAATCTGTAACGAAATACATTTTAAAAGTAACCCTCCCAACACTGAACACAGAGGTCGCAGATCAGCATCGCGCCCGACCATGAGACTCCCGATACTAAAACTGCTAGTCGTTAAATGTGAACACTCGAGAGCTCACAGACGTGTCTTGTTTTGTCGTGTCGTGGCTAAAATCGTGTAATGTGAACTTGGCTTTAGGCAGCGGGCATTGATGTGGCCCTCAGAGAAATGGTGTGTGTTTGTGTGTGTGTGTGTGAGAGAGAGAGAGAGAGAGAGAGAGAGAGAGAGAGAGAGAGAGAGAGACAAGAGAGAGAGAGTGCATACAGTTTACGTGTGTTTGTGTATGTGTGTGTTAGTGTGTGGGATGGGAGGAGGGACTGTGTGTGTGTGTGTGAGTGGATTGCATAAAGGGGACTAGAGACCACTGGCTTCCTGTTGCGGTTTCCCTGAATGTAAACAGGTGTAGGTGTGTTTGTGTGTGTGTGTGTGTTTCACAAGTCTTTCCTGCAGTTCTAAGTGAAGTCTGAAGTCTCTAAGCACGTCCTTGAACTCATATACAGAACAGGGCTGAAGATTCTCACACACAGACAGAACAGTGCTAAAGGTTCTCACACAAACAGAACAATACTAAAGGTTCTCACACACACAGCACAGTGCTAAAGGTTCTCACACACACAGAACAGTGCTAAAGGGTTAAGGTTCTCACACATACAGGCACTTACATGTATACACTTACAATACACCAAATAGATAACACAGACATGCTAAAGGTTTTCACACATGCAGAAAGGTTCTCACACACACAGAACGGTGCTAAAGGTTCTCACACATACAGAACAGTACTAAAGGTCTGTTTCGCACACATACAGAACAGTGCTAAAGGGTTCTTACACATACAGAACAGTGCTAAAGGGTCTGGTATGTAAGGAACCCTTGCATCTACTAACTAGCAATTATATTCCCAGTGATCACGTGAACTATTTCAACACCCACACCAAATAAATGGACCATTTATTATTCCAAACATAAAAAGAATAGAGAGAAAAGAAAGAATAATGTCTTGTAAAAAGAAAATGATGTGTCTATATATGACTGCCTATGTTTGTGTATGTGACTGTGTGTGCAGTATGTGCATATGACTGTTTGTGTGTGTGTATGTGACAGTGCATGTTTTTGAGTGTGTATGTGACTCTCTGTAATATAATTAGCTATTATATCTGTGACATGTTTGTATGTGTGTGTGTGTGTGCGTGTGTCTGAAAGCTCTGGATATAGGGGGCTGCTGGGGTGTGACTATTCTCTAAAGTGGCGGAAAAAAGTTTTAGAAATACAGGGTTAGCCTATTTACTGTGATAGAAGCTCACACTGCAATTCTGCACTTTACTCAGCAGGGGGCTCCATTGCCTCAGGTTTATCTCACACCACATAGGCCTATAGCCACACACTTCAGACCACTACAGAAACGGAGACCACTTACAGTAAGGGAAGTTCACACTGACACGCTTTTTTCATCTCCAGGCGCTCAAATTCAAATGTTTCCTTTTTAGAAACGATTTGGAACGACTTGACCGTTGATGCGCGCCTCGTGTAGATATGTACTAGATGCAAGGTGAAAAAAAATGCAGGCAATTAAAAAATGCAAGCACATAAAGTTGTAAATAATTAAACTTTTAAGGACGCGTTTTCTTCAACAATAGGTCGTTGCCTAGCTCTGTGTGTGTGTTCGTGAGAGAGAGAGAGTGGAGTGTGTGTGTTCGAAAGAGGGAGAGTGAGTGGAGTGTGTGTATGAGAGAGGGAGAGAGATAGAGAGAGAGAGAGTGAGTGAGTGTGTGTGTGTGTGAGAGAGAGAGAGAGTGGAGTGTAGAGTGTGTTTGTCAGAGATAGAGGCAAAGTGTCTCTCAGTTTGTGTGTATATAGGATGCCTGTATGTGTTCAGTGTATGTGTTAGTGTGTGTGTGTGTGTGTGTGTGTGTGTATGAGAAAGAGAGCAGAGTGTCTTGTGTGCTGTAGAAAAGAGAGTATGTGTTTGATGCAATATACCTGTGCTGCCTAGAGGACACAAAGCTGGAGGTGTGTGTGTGTGTGGTGACTGTAATCGGGGGCCATTATTGATGTGACCTCGGCTCCTGATGTGGAGCTGCCTTAACATTCCGCTCTGACCCGCCTTAACGACCGACTCCTACGCCCCCGGAGACGACCTCTGACCCCTAGTGCTACAGAAGAGCTCTGATTAACCTGCTTGGGATTCACCTTAGTGACACACACATTCATCCCTGCCACACACACACACACACACACACACAGAGAGAGAGAGCAAAGGACAGACACACACATACATACAGAAACACAAAGGCCTACAGTAAAGGACATACAGTACACACACAGATACACAAACACACATACTGTAGGCCTATAGAAAAAGCACTCAAAGGAAAATAAAGGTCCGCAACACTGTTTGATGCTCTCAAAAACTTTATGGCACGACGTTTGGGACTCTCAGTCCTTCATCACAGTGCAATTTGCCTTTCGGTGATCTTATGTTTGGTCCAGCACCTGTGCTACTGATGTGTGTGCATTCTCTGACTC
>JAODXP020004609.1:0-42028 GCA_027497455.2 Sardinella longiceps | reverse complement strand
TTTATTTAATTAAGTGAGTTACATCTCAAAATATAACACACAACATAGACATTAAAGGAATGTACCGGACTGAATTCAAGCATAGCCCTGTTGAAAGAGCTTGCTAAATGTGCTAGTTAGCGAGTGGAACAAAATAATTTGGAACAGCACAGACCGAACGCAGAAGCAAACAGGCACTTTACACTGAATCAATGGGACCTGACTGTTGGAAACCGAAAGTAAGATCTGAGGTTACATTGACTCAATGTAAAGTGTTTCGCGTTCGCGTTAGATCTATGCTGTTTGAAATTCTTTCATTTCATGCGAAATATATTGCTGTTGGAAGGCTCGTGCAGCAGGGCTATGCTTGAATTCACTCCGGTGCATTCCTTTAAGAGCACAACAGACAATTAGAAGCACAGACATTATGAACAGCCATTAGGCACAGACACAGAAAGAGCATTGGTGCACCCCATTCAATGCAAAAAAACAAACAACAACAACAAAAAAACACACATTCTTGCTGATAAATTGCTCAAGGCCTTTTATCATCCACCTGCAACCAGGTACCAGAATTATGGTCACCTTGAGGTCACCCATGAATTATCTTACATGGGGTCATGGACACTTGACTTTCTCAGAGGTTCTCTGTACTGCACCTTTTCCTGACTTCGCCAGCATAATCATGGCTGAGGAGAACAGAACCACTGGCATTGTGTAACCACTGATGAAGCTCTTTCACTGACCAAGCCAGATGTTAAAGCTCCATTAGTGACTCAGACTGAAACAGCTGTAGTCCAGCACAAACTCCCTGATCTTAAATGGAACATGATGCAAGTCTTGACTTGTATGTGGGTGATTGAATTTGTGTGTATTATTTTTGTGTGTCTTATCAAAGAAACAGTTTGTACATTTGTAATGGCAAATGCAACACAGTTAGATGATGCTGAGAAAATATTCAGGTGGAGGCTGAGATAAATTTTAACCTAATTTGACAATTCGCTTTCACATTGTTTCATTTTGTGCACAACAAACATCTCCATTGCAATCATTTTCTCTCTAGAGGGCGCTATGTTTGTCTCTCTCTTTAAAAACGACACATGGTTATTTTGGAAAAACATTTCGCAGTTTCAGGTCTGTCTATCAATAATGTGTCAGTGTCTTTTCACAGTCTGTTCAATTTCCTTGACAATAGAAAATTGGACACAAACAAGTCATCCCAAGCTCTTGATTTTGTGTTTCTTTCCTGTTTAGACACTCAACTTGTGACATATTATCAAATTAATTTGATGGTTGTGTAATGCGAATCTTTGTGTCTCCTTGGGAGTGTGCCGTTTTACTGTGGTTATCATGGTAACTGTGTATTTAGACGTAACAGTACATTTTCTGAGCATCATAACTTTAATACATAAGCGTATATATACTGGCTATTAAGTTTTAGCAGCAGAACTTTAATACATATGCGTAATATACTGGTTATTAAGTTTTTATATATATAACTTTGAATTTTCATATATTTTTATATGTACTTCATGTGCTGGTTACAGTTGTGGTGTGGCGACACATTACCTCTCTGTGTTGCAGTCCTAAGTTGGCTGTAACTGACCTTATTAGGTAAAAATAAATATGCTGTAGTTAGTGTGTGTGTGTTAGTGAAGCCAAGGGCTCATCTCTTCCTCTACTTGTTAAGCGCTGCATGTCTACACAATGAGGCTCCTAATCCTAATGATCGGTGAGTGAAACTTCACTAAACAAGGAAGAAAGACACATTGGTCTTTTGAGCCACAGATGACTTGAAATGATGGTTTATGTAGGAAAATATGCAGAGATATGCAGCACATTCAGGTTTATTAAAATCAAAGTCAGATTACATTCTTGAATTTGACAATTTAAATTAACATTGTTTTTAACGTTTGTTTCATTTGATCTGCTTCAATTAAGCATTTTCATATGCTTTGGACACATCTTCCGAGACAAGTAGGCTATGTAAAATTACTTTTTGCAATATTTGATAATCCTTGTATATTCTCATATATTACATTGGTATTCATTACATGATATGCTTTTAAACTACAATATTAACCATATATTCCAGAATTTAGCCCAGCTGAAATCGTTGCAAGTCACACTGAAGTTTTCGTTGGAGATACAGTGCAACTGAAATGTATTTTCTTCAGAAAAAATAAAACGGATGTGACTGAATTACACATGTATCTCTGCAAGAATGGAGTTAAGATAAAAGGAAAAAAGATAAAAAGGCTTGGAGCCTCATCAGAGTACATGTTTACGCTTTCGAATGTTAGGAAGGAAGACTCTGGGAATTACAGTTGTTTGTGGTCAATAGGTAGACATGCAGCAAACACTGCGACTGGTGTTGGTGAAAATACCGTATTCATCCATGTCAAAGGTAGTGTGCTCTGCTGTCTTATTTATTTGGCCTCCTTTCCCCTCTTTATGGCAAAACTGCAGAAAATGTCTGCAATGTGCAAAGTAGGATTGTTATAGATTCATCTTTTGTAAAGCTAATTTCATAGAGAAAAAAAAATCTTATTTTTTAGACTTTGAAGTGGCCAACATTTCTGTTGTAAACACTCACATATATGTGGGTGACAACATGGACCTAATATGTGCCGGTCCTGAGATCTACACACAGAAACAATTGTACATGTATCTTTGCAAGAATGGAATTGGACTCAGCATGAAGCCAGCTCAGGCCAGAGAGAAAATCCATTTCACATTCAGTCCAGTCAGGAGAGAAAACTCAGGCAACTACAGCTGTGTGTACACAACCAAGAACCTCCATCCCAGCAATGTCAGATTGTCATCTGAAATCTACACCATCATCAAAGTCACAGGTAATGTCACACAAAGTACATGTTAGAGTCCAATCTGGTTTTATTGTGCTTAGTCTTCGGTCTGATAGTAGGCCAATATACATTGTGTAGCGGATTTGTGGAAATGCATTAGCATGTACACTGAATACAGGATTCTCAAGTTTTCAACTCAGTTTGGAATGACATTTTGCCAGGGCCGGGGTTGGTGTTGGGGCAGCTAGGGGCTGTGGGGTGGGGGTACAGGGAGGTCTACTTTGGTCATTTCTGTCATCTATGCCTGTATGTGTTATGTTTGTATTTGTTACACCGCTGGTCTGTGCAACCAACTGCCCCTTGGGGGACATTAAAGATTACCTTACCTTACGCCTGCCCATAGCCTACCTGAGTGTGCCCATGCTTTTCTCTATATAGGCCTATTAGGCCACAGGCTGTAATGTTGGCCTTAGAGTGAGTGGATATTGTTTTACTTGTTTCAAAAGATGTTTCAAAAGATACCCATCTGTGGTGGGTGAATGTTATCAGACTACTGTGTTCAGCTGGAGTGGTCATAGCAGCTGTGGCATTTCTGTTCTGGAGCAGAAGAGGTAACATTATCATCAATTGCATCTTCACTTCATCACTTTTTAGTGTCATAACAAGGCAATTCATTTTGCACTGTCATAAAAAAAAAAAACCTGATAAATGTTTCTAATGGTATGTTTTCTTACTTTATTATCTTACTCTCATCCTTCCAGACCCAGCTTTCAGAGAAGTTCCAAAAGTTCCATTAACCCAGGAGAACATGATGTAATCACCATCCTCATCCTTATAACATCCTGAAGTTGTAGCAAGTAACCAGTGCAGCTACCAGCATTGCTTTCTAACCTCACTCACGCCAGATGACTCGTAGTAAGGCTACTCCATCTGAATTTCCTCCGTAAGAGATTTGTTTCAGAAGTCTGGACGTCATCAAAACAAACCACTTGTCTGTCATCTTACTTCAATCACTTACATCGAAACCTACCTGTTGCCAATGCCAATGATGCCAATGGCCAGAATGCCAGACGGATTTGTCGAGGGAAATGATTATTGAGCAGAGCCACGTAAGAAGGCAAAGCCAGGCTATGAAAATATAAAAACTGAAAATTTACAAGACCACTGAAATGAATTGTATTCCTTATATAGTGTGCAAGGCCATAGCTAGCTACGAAAAAAATTGTCCTGTGGCCTTTGACATGTTAATCCGTCTCTGGCTGTAGTCCAGCACAAGCTCTCTGATCTTAGATGGAACATAAAATCTTGACCTTTGTACATACTGTATGTCCTGTACTGTATTTATGGGTGATGAATGTGTGTCTCTTATCTGTCTCTCTTATCAATTACATGTGTAATTGCAAATGCAACACGGTTAGATGATGCTGATAGGGTTAGATAAGACTGAATTCCCCCACTCATGTGTGACTACATGGCCATTTCTCCCTGTTTGCATAATGCACCTTGCATCTTTTTGGTGATTTTACTGAGAGGCACAAGTGCGTGATAGAGTCTGTTTAAAGGAGACATAGAATGGAAAACGACTTTTACATTGGCTTTGATGAATTAAGAGAGGTTGTGCATGGTCAAAGAGCTATCATGAACATGAGGCATGGTTCTGCCCTCTTTCACATGGAAATCCTACATTTAGAAATAGCCACTAAATCATGGGCGAATTAGAACAAAGCCTACAAATGATGTTTAATAGCACAAAGACATTGCAGTTCAATTAAGGTGGCAGAGTGGGGCGTTGTTTAGGCAAAAAAAAACATTTCAATATACATCTTAAATATGAGATATTAACTTGGCTGGTAAAATATCACTTCATCTTCTTTTTGACAAAATATTATTGAATATACAGTATTGTATTTTAACATCAAAGAATAAGGTACAATACTCCATTAATCCATTCTATGTCACCTTTAAAATGTGTTTTGCTTCTATTTCTAAGTTGCCAGTGCATACTTGTTATTTGAAGACTTGTGCATGCATTGTTGTGTTATATATTATGCACAGATATTATTATATTATTATACTGTAGGTTCAATCGCTGCAGCCAATGCAGCTTGCTGCAGCTAATGGAACTGCAAGTTGCCAAGTTTAGTTAGCTACAGCTAAAAGTAGCCCATCGTTTTAAATATGGTTTACCTGGTGTGCTTGGCAGGAGCAGTGACAGGCTCTATACCTGACGGTTTTCTTTTCTTTCCTGTACATTTTCATCAGCAATAAAAACTACCAAATCAGGTTGATTGTGGTGTCTGTCCATTGACGAAAACACAACGCAGTTTGAAAGCAGGAGTGGGGAGACGACCTTACCTCACTCAGGTCAGATGTAACGCTACGCGCGAACATCTGATGTTTAGCGATAGACGAGTTATTTCAGGAGCCAGAAATCCTTGAATCTAACTGGACAAACGGCTTGTCCATCAATTTAATTGACTTACACTTCAGCCAACCACATCGAAACCAACCGACTATGCTGGTTACGTTTGTTGGATTGGTTGGATTCAAAACAGTTGCTTCTTCGCTACGTCACACCCTCTACAGCAGCCAGCAGCCCTGATTGGTCCGGTTAGAGAATATTGGGCTTGAAATCGCTCTGAAGGGCTTCCTCCAACATCAGATCGTTGCGCGGAAGTGCCTTACGAAAGTTACGTAGCACATCATCTGACGTGAGTGAGGTAAGAGACGACATCCGTTACACTGAGAAAATTTGTGGGTGGAGTTAAATCAGCCCTTAGAAAACCTCTGTGTTGGGTTTTTAGAAAACCTCTGTGTGGGGTTTGTCTCACTGCTGCGTCAGTGCCTTTTCACAGTCCACACAGTTCAGCTTCCTTGACAATAGAAAATTGGACATAACAAGTCATCCTAAGACCTTTTGGTCGTCTTTCCTGTTCAGACACTCAGTTTGGGACATTTTAGTTCTAGTTCTCGCTTCTGGGACCTTGAATTTCTTTTTGGGGACCAATAAAGTATCTATCTATCTATCTAGTTCTGACGCATCAGTAAATTTAGCCCGATACTGGCTATTTTTTTTTTTTTTTTTTGTATACAAGTAACTTTCACTGATATATTTATATGTGCTCTATACTGGTGTAGAGTTGTGGTGAGGTGACACGTTTCCTTTTCTTTGTTTCAGTCCTGAACAGACTATAAGAAACCTTATTTGGTAAAAATAAATATCCTGTAGTCTTAGTGAGTGAAGCTAAGGGCTCACCTCATCCTCTTCTTATACAGCTCTGCAATGAGGCCCCTAATCCTTCTGATCGGTGAGTGAAAATTCACTAATCAAGGAAGAATTAAATATTAGTCACTGATGACTTGAAATGATGATTTATGTAGAAATATATGCAGAGATGTCGTGCACATTCATTAAAGTCAAATTGCATTCTTGGATTTTTACCACAAAGTATATATTTACATTGTTTTGATGTATACTAATTTTGTTTCATTTGATGTGCTTCAATGAAGCATTTTCATATGCTTTTAACACATCTTCCCAGACAAGTATGTCAATTTACTTTATATTGTATCTCTTCTCATATTACAACCCTATTCGTTATATGATATGCTTAGACTATTTGCCATATATTCCAGAATTTAGCCCGGCTGAAATCTTTGCACATCTAACTGAAGTTTTTGACGGGGATACAGTGCAACTGAAGTGTATGTTTTCCTCAAATAAAAAGAATATGACTGACCTATACATGTATCTCTGCAAGAATGGAGTCGGAAAGAAGATAGAAAAGCTTGAAGACCCAACACAGCACATATTTACGCTATCGAATGTCAAGAAGGACGTCTCTGGGAATTACAGTTGTTTGTGGTCAACAGACAGACATAAAGCAACTGTCGTGACTAGCGTTGGTGAAAATACTGTTTTCATCCAAGTCAAAGGTAGTGTGCTCTGCGTTCTTGTTTATTAGGTGTTTATGATGGCTCTCTCAGTTCCCCCTATGTCCTCTTCACTAATACATGTACGCCTGTGTTGCCTGCCTCCAGAATGAAACTAATAGGCCTAGTAACGTACATGTTTATTACCTTGGCAGTCAATGTGTCATTGCTAATTTTTGTACTTTGGTTTTCAAAGAAATCCACATACTGGTATACTGGTGAGAATTTAGGAATTCAGGCTAAAAATCCCATTCTAACCCATGTCTGAGAAAACGTCACAGAAAATCAAGGGCACCACTAGAAATGTCTGGCTCTTATGATAGAAACACTGATTATAATATGTGCCCTTGGGCCCGATGGCTCTGGCAGGTTGGATTGTCAGATTGTTTTTTAAAAAAATTGCGAAGCTTATTTCATATATAAAAAAAAAGGGTTTTCTTATGTTTTAGACTTTGAAGTGGCCAATGTTTCTGTGAGAAACACTCCCATATTTGTGGGTGACAACATGGACCTAATATGTGCAGTTCCTAAGATCCAAACACAGAAACCGTTGCACATGTATCTTTGCAAGAATGGAGTTGGAGTCACCATGAAGCCAGTTCAAGCCGGAGAGAAAGCCAATTTCACATTCAACCCAGTCAGGAGAGAAGACTCGGGCAACTACAGCTGTGTGTACACAACCAAGAATCTCCATCCCAGCAATGTCAGTTTGTCACATGTAACCTACACTGTCGTCAAAGTCACAGGTAATGTCATACATGCTAGTATCAAATCAAGTTTCATTCTGTTCAGTCCAATTTACTCCTATTTCAAGTGTGGCAGATTTGTGGAAACTCACTCAGCATGTACACTGGCAAATTCGAATTTGTTCTGCAAGTAAATCTGGCTGTGAAGCCACTGTAGACCATTTCTGAATTAGTTAAATACAGATGTCAATCAGCTCTGTTTAAAGGAAAGCTCCGGAGTTGATTCAAGCATAGCCCTGTTGAACGAGCCTGCTAAATGCACAAGTTAGCGAGTGAAACAAAATGATTTGGAAAATAATTTGCTTCTGCGTTAGGTCTATGCAGTTCGAAATAATTTTGTTCCACTCACTAACTACGTTTAGCAGGCTCGTTCAACAGGGCTATGCTTGAATTCACTTGTATTTGCCTGCATTAAGTCAACAGTTGTTAAAGTAAACAATTTAACTATTTCATGCTGCATTGAAGAATACTTGTAGTCTGACACGTCAGACTATATCATAAGAATGTATAGTCTGAAGGCCACTGATAGACTGTACCTCAAAGGAGGGGCGGGTGATTGCGTTGTCTTTCAAACTGCCTCTCCACGTAATAGGCTAGCGTTCCGGCCAGTGGTACCAGCTGGTATATCAAACTTTTCCCGTAGCCCGTCGGTAACACGGCAAAGATATCTTTTTCAGAACGAAAAACTTCAGTGCACTTTCTTGTTTCACTTTCAAAGAAAATGACAAGTGCAATTCGTCCAAAACTAAAGCCAAAGACGATTCCGCTCTGGTTTGAGCAGGGCTGTCGTCATCGTACAAAGCCCGCCTTACGATTTCCTGTACACATACCGCGCTGTGATTGGTTATCCGCCTCCAGAGGAAGGCTAAAACGGGTTTCTATCAGTGGCCTCTAGACGTACCTCTGTGCAAATTCAAATTTGCTACCACTAGGGGTACGTCTAGAGTCTAGGCTAGAATACTTGTAGTTGGTGTGGGAACTGGAGAGTCTCATGGTTGCAGTGTTATCAATTTGACTTTCCAGACAGGGAGAAAACACCCAGTCTCTTGATGCTGATTGCAGTTTCTGCAGCTTCTGTCATTTTCCTTTGTCTGCTGGGAGCTATTTCTTATGCATACAGGCGTTCGCTAAAAAAATGTAAGTTATTTGATTCGAGGTTTCAGTACACCTGTTATTTCTTGATCCATTTGAGAGAGAGGAGAGAGGGAGTACTCTGCACAATAACTAAACTCTTGGTCACATGGGCGACAAAAACACACATGTTGGACGACTACTGTAATTCTACAACTACTGTAAGTGGTGACAATTGGAACACAAATGACCAAATGGGCAGGGAAAAAATAGAAACATTTATAGAATATGTACTTTCCCATCAAGTAAAGTGTTACTCATTCTCTTCTTTCTGTCTGTTCTTTAACACCTCTCTATTCCTTCCCTTAATAAATAAACAGCTTTGCCAAATGCACAGTGGTAAGTAAATATTCACTAATCTAGCACTGCATCCTTGTCATCATTTACCTACAGTTTGAGACAATCAAACACTGCATGTCCAACCAGTGTCCATGTAATCTCTTTTTTATCTCCGTCTCTTATCTTTTCTTCTCCTCCAGTCATCCAGAGGCCCTGGTGTACAGTGAAGTGAGAGGGAGAGGTACTCAATGACAATATGAAGAGTTTAGATGCAAAACCCCCTAAACACCATTTTTGTGAAAACTGAGTTAATGATATTGTGTAAATCCTCTATAAATCTAGAATATGTGAATGAAATGTTTTTGTGAAAAAATAAAATAAAACCTGCTCCCCGCCGTGTCTAAAATATCTGTTAAAACACTGTAAACACTGTAAACGCCTGCTAAAAAATGGCCTTTTTCTCAAAAAGTGGTCAAGTGGAGTTAGGGGGTTTTGCATCTGAACTCTTCATATACTTATATCTCTATATCTACTATTCAGCACTATTATTTTCCCATGACACTGTCTTTAGATCATAAGGACTTCATCTTCTTTGTGTTTGTTGATGATTTTCAAATATTGTTCAAATATGTTTCATTCGCAGGTAGAAGAGATACTGCACCTTATACTCGGTATGTATATTTACACCTTGTATTTTGCACTTTGCATCACATACTGTTTTCAGCACTATGACTGCTCAAGTGTCCTGTCTAGAAATAACGAACACCGTCAGCCAATCAGAAAACAGTATTCTATTCCACAGGGTGTTAAATTTTAATTCTGTCCCCCTTTATGTCTGTATAGTCCAGTGGAAACGGAATACGCAAGCATTTCTGTAACAGGTATGTGTCATTTTCTGCTTGAAAAATATTTGTGAATTGTTTTGCAATTGTATTCTACCCAGTTCTGTCCTGCCTATGTTTATGTAAGTGTGTCTAGTCTCCATATCTGCAGTCAGCTCCTTCATTACATATACTTTATGGGAATCAGCAATGAGCAGATAAACTGTTTTAATAGGGAATAATTCCTGTTGTCATAGATAATGTTAACTAGCTGCTGTTGCCCTTTTACAGCTAAGAGGAAACGGCCTGAACACTCTCCGTCTGAAAATTAGTTTTGCTACTGGAATGGACAGAATTTAATTCCTCATGATCCAGTGGTGGCCTAGCGCAGGGCTAATGTGGCATGGCCTATCAGCATGACTGTGGAAAAAAAAGTTTCCAGATATGTAAAGAGGATAATTAAAATTTCAATGTTTTGTATGAAACTCACAGGGATTGACAATAACCCCAAACAATAATGTTTCAAGTTCATAGTACATCCTCACTGTCTCCTAGTTGAAGATATTGAATTCCCCCTTGCCCAAATAGAGGTTTAAAAGTGTGTTGCTAACATAAAACCCTGGCTGCCACCCGTGTCCACCTCCCTGACATGGGAAAAAGTTCAGGCTCAGGATTTTTTCTCTCTATCAGTGCTGGAATGTGTTGTATGTTGATCTATAATGATGATGTATGTGTGTTTTATATCAAATTAAAATACATTTTTAGAAAACGTGTTTATATGCTTGCATTTTTTTTTGCTAATAAGACTGCTTACTGTGAAAAAACTCCCTGCTAAAAATATCAAGCATTTAAGTTGCATGGAGTGTCCAAGCTTGCCAAAGATTTGCTACTGTGGTTTAAGGTCACATATTTTAGTGTGATCGTGACCAATGTTCTCGAGCAGTTACATAGATACACATCTCATGTCACGTAGTGATATCAGCAAAAAATATTACATTTAATAATAAATAAATGTTAACTACCTACTCCCTCTGCTAATCTTTCCAAAACACAGCCCATTCTTGTACCTCTATATGCATTTATAAGCAGCAAGGCAATGAATGCACTAGCAACTATCTAGTTTACATATCTTCAGTCGGCTCGTTCACCACTTACATAGTATGGCAAATCTATTTGCCGCCCCTAAAGTATGTCTAATATTTCTAGGCTAGTGACAGGACTTAATTTCTCATGATCCCATGACCACCTCACAGCACACTAACATTTAAATAAATCGTTTGGTAAAATCTGTAATTTATTTTTAACTTTTTATTTTTCAACAAGGTAATGTGAAATACACCCTGCTTAGAATACTAACAACTACTGACTTGATAGGATTGTGTCTAAACATTTCTGCATTTCTGTAATTTTCTTTAAACATTTGCTACTGTGGTTTAGGCTCACATATTTCAGTGTGAATCGTGACCACATGTGCTTGAGCAGTTACATAGATACACATCTAATGTCACGTAATGATATCCGCACAAATGACGACATTAAAAAAAAAATGTTCAGAACACTGTACCTCTCTATGCCTTCATATACATAATAAGCAACAGAGTGTGTTAATTAACACTAGCTATACATATAAAAGGCTGTGCCCTATTTGCAAAGTATTAATTTAATGACAATGTCACTGTGACCTTTTTATGACCTTGTGGTTTGTGGCCTCTTCGGGTGTGACATTGGTATTGGCGTATTGGCAGAATTTGTGGTTGAGATTTCACTTCTTTCTCAATAAGTCACTACTCTGTAAGTTTCTCTGTTGACACTTTTTTTCATTCGTTATCTCTGTCTTCTATCTTAACAACACATACGTGCAGTGTACTATCCACGTGCTTGAATCGAATCTGTTTTGTCACTGAGACCTTTTTTGTTTTTAGTTCATCCCTTAATCTCCCATATACTTAGTAACGGATGCTCCCTGTACTGTCTGTAAAGACAAAAAATTAATTTAATTGAAATCTGTCTTGAGGTTGTCAGTTGGCCATTTCAGACATGATTGGCTAAAATGAGTCTCCTTCAGTGGTGGTTAGTGGAGGCTAGAAGACGCATCCTCCTCTGCTACTTTTACTGCATGTCTCAGGAATGGGTCTCCTTCTCCTCCTCATGATCGGTGAGAGAAATTCAGTCACTTTAAAATTGTTGGAATTAAATATTAGCCATTGAGCCAGTTGTAAAGTTCATATGATGATTTTAGTGTGTGAGGTTCAGTAAAATTAAAACCAAATTATACAAATATAAATTATACAAATATATTTTTCCACAATGGGGGGGCGGGGGGGGGGGGGGTACATGTGTGTGTACTGATAGTGTGCGCATGTGGCATACAGTATGTGCTTCAAAAATAAATTAGATGTAAAAAGTTGAAATTGAAAAAATTGAAATTTATTTCTCTCATCATGGGGTGACATCAGTGAAGTGTTTTCATGTGTTATGGACACGATAACACACGGGATAATTGATGGCAAATAAGTTAGAGGACCCGGGCTCTTCTTCCTAGGCTGGTCTTGTTTGTGGCATGTATAGGCTATGGTGCCGTGGTGGATTAGTGGTGCAGATAACTTGGGGTCTGGTGGATCTAGAGAAGGCAGCAAGCCAAAGTAAAACACAGCGTTTCCTGCCAGTAATAGAGCTGTGTGGGCATTAGTGTTACAGCTAGTCCTCTCTTCTTTTAAAGCAGATTATCTTACTGGTTTGAGTAAATTGGTAAACTAATGGGCTTGAGGTGTAGGTATGAAATGATTGGAAGACCGTCTCCAGACCATGAATACGGATGAACAGCCTTATTATGGGCAGGCTAGGTCAGGCTTGGTCTGCTGACCCATTATTTGTATAGGCCTACTGGTGCTGTTTGCATGTTTTCTAACTTACTATTAAACTCATGCTCTCCTTAGGCCTTGCATAGCTGGTGTATTGTGTAGTTTAGGCTCAGCTCACTCAATAACTTAGGCATCTCTCTGTGCATGATTCGTGTTGTGGGCCTTTTAGTTGATTTCTCCTCACCAGAAGGGGTCTATTCTTTATGTGTAAATTGGATAAATTAAAGTCTCTCCTCAAAATATTTGGACATTTGTTCTTTTAAGAGTAGACTGTTTGTCATATTGTTTAAAATAACCATTTGTTTGATCAAAACCACTGTGTCCTCTCTATCTTGTGGTTCTTTGCTGGCCATGACAAACATAAGAAACAAAAAATGAGCCTGTTTCAGTGCAGGTCAGTGAAGCCTAGGGGTCACATCTCCAAAATGGCTTTCCTACTAATTATTATTGGTAAGTGAAACTTAGACATAGACATAAACATTCGTCAGGTGATAATTATTTAGTTGATGTGACAATGTATTTAAAAGATGTCTATCAATAATAATGTCATGTTCTGAAAAGTACACTACATTCTTGAATGTAACCATCTTATGTTCGCTTGTTTAAATATATTTTGTTCAGCAATTCTTGTGTGAGGCCTTTTCATGTGATTTTATATTTTCAACTTAAACTCATGTTTCATCATGGGATAACATCAATGAAGCATTTTCAAGTGTTATGGAGACATCTTATCAAACAGGTATTTAAACTTCATCATATTTGATTACTTTAGAGTACATCACTTCATTGCACATACGAAATAACCCAGGATCTATAAATGTAAACTACAACACATTACATATTGAGGGTAACATATTTTACCCAATATTTCAGAATTTAGCCCTGCTGAAATCTCTACAAGTGCGACAGATGTTTTAGAAGGGGAAACACTGGAACTGAAATGTGTTTTTCACACATCTGAGGTGTATAGAGATGAGCTGCGCATGTATCTCTGCAAAAATGGAGTCGGAATAAAGAAGGAAGTCCTTACAGTCTCAAAAGAGGCCACATTTAAGCTTGTAGATTGTTGCTAAACAATGGGAATTACAGTTGTGTGTACTCTAAAGATGATGTTGAAGTAAATACAGTAAATACTACTGTTGGCCAAAACTCCATTATCATCCAAATCAAAGGTATTGCTTTTTTCCAAATAATCTCACATTATGAACCCATAG
This sequence comes from Sardinella longiceps, assembly GCA_027497455.2. Taxonomy (NCBI): domain Eukaryota; kingdom Metazoa; phylum Chordata; class Actinopteri; order Clupeiformes; family Clupeidae; genus Sardinella; species Sardinella longiceps. Next base: position 28,257 of record JAODXP020004609.1, on the reverse strand, counting down.
GTTGTAATGAAAATTCACGTCATGTTTATGAATCTTGTAGACTTTCGGGTGGCTGACATTTTTGTTGGAGAAAGTCCTTTTACTGAGGGAAGCGATGTATCTTTGAAATGTAAGCCCCCTACTACTGGTTTTGTGGCCAAAACGCATATCACTTTGTACATGTATCTTTGCAAGAATGGAATTGGAGTCGACTTTGCCATAGTACAGAAGGATGAAGCGAAATGTACTCTAAAAAACATCAGAAAAGAAGACTCTGGCAATTATACCTGCATATACTCAAAGAAACATCATACTAGCAATGTGAGATCAACACATGAGAACTCAGTCATCATCCAAGTCAAAGGTAATGATGTGCATTGTTTTATATATTTTCACTTTAATTACCCAATGATCCAAACCAAGGAATTATCAATAATGTAATAATGTTTTGAACAAGTTGAAGTCATTGCACAGTAAAAGTTTTTTCATTGATTCTTTTTGGAAAATTGTTATTTTTTTTCAATTTTATTTAGCATGCCAAAAAAAGCTATGCCTGCCTTAGCTTGTTTTAATGCACTTTGCATTACTTCTCTTGATGCTGTTGGGATCAGGAAACTACCATGTGTCAGATTCAATCCCCACAAGTTCCCATGTTAAGACACTGCAGCCAATAACATCACAGTGCCTCCCAGGTAAATAACTTTAAATATGCTATATCTTGTGAACTAGTACAGGAAAAAATGAGGTTAAAGAGGTTTGCTAGAGATTTGCTAATCTCAAGTAGCTCAAGCTACTTGAGATTAGCAAATACTGAGGACGCAAGACATTTTGGCCCAACCATATAGGTTTCCTTGAACAGAGAATAAGCCCTGACAGTTAACCCAATGGGGCAAGTTTTCGAAACTGTGTTTACAGCATTTAAACATGCTCCAAATATCACCCCAAAAGTTATGCAACATCATCAGACACATTACAACACAGAACTATATTGTGTATGGCAACAAATGGCTGGAAAAGTGGTTAAAACTGTGCTTATGCAAGCAGCCCAATATTGTTTGTTTACAAAACGGTTTTGTAAACACTGCATAAAAACAGAATTATAACCACTTTCTTAGACATTTGTAGTCATAAGCACTACAGAGGTGTGTTGTAATGTGTCTGATGATATTACATAGCTTTTCAGATGGCATTTGGTGCATGTTTAGATGCTGAAAACAGTTTTGAAAACTTGCCCCATTGGGTTAACTGTCAGGGCTTATTCTCTGTTCAAGGAAACCTATATGGTTGGACCAAAATGTCTTGCGTCTTCAGTATTTGCTAATCTCAAGTAGCTTGAGCAATAGAGCTCTTGTTGAAATTTGACCGGATTTCCACTTTAAGCCTTAAGCCTGTTTCTTGCATGATATGTAAAAGTTCAAGGACCATATGGTGTAAGCTGATGTTGTTTTACCTGTTTCAAAAGACACACCCAACCACCAGTGGTTGGTGAATGTTGCCAGACTCCTGTGTTCTGCAGGAGTGATAATTGCCGCTGCCATTCTGATCATTCCCCAATTCTGGAGAAGAAAAGGTAACAATATAATCCCACATCTTTATTCATTTTACTGTGATAACAATTCAATTTGTAACTTATCATAAACATAACAGCATGTAATGATATGTTTCTAATGGTCTGCTTTCTTACTTTCTAAAGTCCAAGACCCAACTTTCAGAAAAAATACAGGAGTATAATTTACTCAGGGCACCATCATCATCATCATCATCATCATCATTCTCATCATTATCATTGGCATCATCATCACAAAGTTGTGTAGCTACCAGTGATCATCATTGAATATCTCTCTCTCTCTTTCTTTCTCACTGTGTGTGTGTGTGTGTGTGTGTGTGTGTGTGTGTGTGTGTGTGTGTGTGTGTGTGTGTTAATTTGCATATTCTGCACACTGTGTGGTTATTTACAGCAATCTACAGACTCAACAACGGACCTGTAATGTAATGTTATTGATTGATCACCATGTTGAATGTCTCTGATTTTATTAGGCCTATTGTTTTGCCGTCACAAGATATGGCTATTGTGGTTGTAAAGAGCTCCAACAAACAGGCTTTGGCTTTGGCTGTCAATAGGTTATTTTCACACTGATTCCATTAAGTAAATTGTTATAAACAACTCTTGTTTTCATCTGTAGTGCCTTTTTTGGAAAAAAATTGCAATGTAAAATGCAGCCTTATCATAATTTCAGCATTATTTAAATTAAAATGTAACCTCTCATTACCAATATGTAAAGTGTTACTTATTCTTGTAGTTTTCACTGTATGCTACTGTGGTTCAGTCACGTTTGACCTCAGACGTGACTATGTGAGCATTCTGATACACACGTTATCTCACGTATGTCTGCACAACAGAACAGTCTCAAACATATCCTATTCCTCTGCTCATCTTCACAACACGCAAGACAGTTGTAGATCCCTTAGACTATGGACTATTTCTTCTTCTTTTTTTTTTTTTACTGAGTTCACCACAAGGGAATGACATTTGAATTCCTGACTATTGACCCATGGAACGCACTGCATATTTGTATTTATTTTTTTTGCTGGGAAACTTGGACATCTTGAGATCCCGGTTAGCTGATTAAATATCACCGTAATTCTTGCCAATCAAATCTGACGGGTTTAATCACTATATCTTCATATTTCAAATATGAACAGGACTACTTACAGTGCATTTGTTTGCACTATTAATGAACCTATAACAGTGACTTGTTAGCACATGGGACTAACCTAGTCATAAATTTTTGTGCAGCCATGTGGCCTAGGTTAGGAAAACGGAGATGGGCACCACCCAGTTGTTCACACTTGGAGAAGTAATGATTTAACTTTACTTAAACAGTGACTTGTTACAACCCTCCTCAGGCCTTTCATAGTCAGTGCACCTATTGTGTAGGCCTAGTGTAGACCTGGCTCACTCAATAACTTATAGGCCTACTGTATTTTTTCCTAAATGTGGCGCTGGTGACCATCCAAATTTAGCAAAAAGTGAAATATATGCAACTTTACACAAGTTTGCACTTTTGTGAGACAATTCTTACTTTGCTGTATTTTTTATTTGTGAGTTTTGACCTGTTCAGAGGTCTTTGAGGACTCTCTCTCTCTCTCTCTCTCTCTCTCTCTCTCTCTCTCTCTCTCTCTCTCTCTCTCAAATTCAAATTCAAATTCAAAAGGCTTTATTGGCATGAATGTCACAATAACATTATTGCCAAAGCAAAGACATACATACATAACATATACATATTGGCAGTCAATACAACATAAAATAACATCATACAATAATGTGTGTGTGAATGTTTGTGTGTAAGTGTCTGTGTGTGTATATGTGTGAGATGGGAGAGTGTTGGTGTGTGTGTGGACATGTGTGTCATGTCATTCACTCGTTTTCCCACAAGTTGTGGCACATGGATACATATTGGGCAGCAAGGTGAGCCCTGTCTCCTTCCCCCAGTACTACTTTAAGTTTTAAATTGTCATTAAGTTCATGAAAATTGGGAATTTCATTATTGAATTTGGTAAAATAATTGTTTCTAATTGGAGACAATGATGTACTCTCTCTCTCTCTCTCTCTGCATGTGTGTGTGTGTGTGTGTGTGTGTGTGTGTGTGTGTGTGTGTGTGTGTGTTTGTGTGTGTGTAATGCATGATTCATGTTGTGGGCCTGTTAGTTATTTTTTTCTCACCAGGCACTTCTCTCCTTCATTATGTCTTACTCACTCACGTCTTAGTCTCCCCTTAATATATATATTTTCTGATATTTGTTCTTTTTGTCTGTTTCTCATCATTTTTAAATAAACATTTTGGTTAACCAAACCCACTGTTTCCATCAGCCTATCAGGTAGTGAGCCGGCTGTCACAGACATGAGGGGCTGAAAATGAGTCTGCTTCAGTGCAGGTCAGTGAAGTGTAACGGTCATCTCTTATTTTTTAAGCTCTGCATGTTTCAGTAATGGCGCTGCTACTAATTATTATTGGTAAGTGATCAAGTTGTAACTAGTTATGTTGTAACTAGGTTTTTTTTTTTTTTTTTACAGATAATGTCATGTTGTGAAAAGTAGGCTACAATACATTCTTGAATTTAACCATACATATATCTCATATAGCTTCCTAGAGTATATTTCGAAATGAAATTACATGAGTTGTTCAGCAATTGTAAGGAATTTCTGTATAGTTTTATATTTTGAACTTAAATTTATGTCTTATCATGGGATGACCTCAATGAAGCATTTTCAAGTGTTATGGAGACATCTTATCAAACAGGTAACATTAAATTATCCTCATATTCCATGACTTTATTTGCACATGATATTCCATAACCTATAATGTTAAATTACTATACATTGCATAATAGGTATATATTTTATTGCATATTTTAGAATTTAGCCCTGCTGAAATCTCTACAAGTGCGACAGATGTTTTTGAAGGGGAAACACTGGAACTGAAATGTGTTTTTCACACATCTGAGGTGTTTAGCGATGAGCTGCACATGTATCTCTGCAAAAATGGAGTCGGAATAAAGAGGGAAATCCTTACAGAGTTAAAAGAGGCTACATTTAAGCTTGTAGATGTTAATAAAGAAGACTCTGGGAATTACAGTTGCGTGTACTCAAAAGATATTGTTGAAAATATGACAGCTGTTGGTCAAAACTACATTATCATTCAAGTCAAAGGTAGGCCTAATGTTTTGTTTAGAGTTGAAACATTAAATGTGTGTGTGTGTGTGTGTGTTTTGTTTTTGTTTTTCAAATTACATCACAAACCCATACAAGAATAATCATTTGATGGTGATTGTTCTGTTTAAGCTTTTCAGATGGCCGACATTTTTGTAAGCGACCATGTTGTAGCCGAGGGAAGCATCGTATCTGTGAAATGTAAATCTAAAGGTGTTATGGCCACAACACAGAACCCTTTGCACATGTATCTTTGCAAAAATGGAATCGGAGTCGCCATGGACATAGTACAGGAGGACGAGGCGATATTTACTCTCAAAAACGTCAAAACAGAAGACTCTGGCAATTATAGCTGTGTATACTCCAAAAGGAAACATCATAGTAGCAATGTGAGATCAACAAATGAAAACTCAGTCATCATCCAAGTCAAAGGTAATGCCAATCTTTTCTATGAATATTGGCACTTTAAATAGCCCAAGCCAAGTAAGTTGCCATCAATAACATAATGTAAGCCTAATTAATGTTACATGACAGCAGGCACTATACCTCCTGAACAAAATGTCCTCAGTACTTCAAGCTCCCCAGTTTCCCACAGTATGACACTGCGGCATTCCTCAAGTTAGTACATAAATATCTCATATTAAACATATATCTTGTATGTACTGTATCTTGGAAAAAAAATAGAGTGATTTCTACAATTGCATGACTGCATTAATACTAATTGAAATTATTTTAATTTGGATTTTTCAAATCTGTTTGCAGAAATCCCTTTCATCATGGCCATTGGAATTCCTATCATTTGTCTTTGTGTGCTTGGTTCAGTGTCCTACTGGTACAGAAGGACTCACAAAAGAAGTAAGTTGTTTTGTGGATGTGAATTGAAGGTAACACTTTATTTGAAGGTACCGTCATAAGACTAGCATGACACTGTCATTAACTATGACATAACGTTGTCAAGAATCTGTCATTAACTTTATAAACCTGTCATGACTTCTGACATACCCAAACCTAACCCTAACCCTAACCATGACAAATACCGAGTGACACTTAATGACAGAAGTCATGACAGGTGTATAAAGTTTATGACAGATTCATGACAACGTCATGTCATAGTTAATGACAGTGTCATGTCAGTCCTATACCTTCAAATAAAGTGTAACCGATGTGAAGACAGTAGATGTCATGACTGCTGACTTGTCTGATAATTTGTTCATGTCTAAAGGATGAAAGCAAGGAGAAGAAAAAGGGGTTCCTACTAATTCCCGTTTTCTCTGTTATACTTCTCTATTATTCTATTGCAATTGATCATCATTAGTTCGCATCACCACCTAAAATCATTGTATCCATAATTAACAATATCACTCAATCAGAGGCAGTTTATATTAGCTTCCATACGTTTATACAAGACTGCAAGGGAAGCTCTGCCTCATCTAAGGTGTCACCAAGAAGTTGGTACACAAAATATGCATATGGCGGTGACTATCAATTGCACTTAGCACTGTAAAACAGCAGGGTTTTTTTTTGTTGATTCATTTCAGATAATTCCTTTAAGTATGGTCCAAAGAAAAAGAGCTCTATGATAATTCCTTTAAGTATGGTCAAAAGAAAAAGAGCCCTGTGATAAATTGAGCTATAATAAGAGATAATACAGGACAGCAGTTGTATTCTATTCACCATTTTGCTATCTTGTTGTAATTGTGCTTGATGTTTTGTGCGTACACACAAGCATAGTGTGTGTGTGTGTGTGTGTGTGTGTGTGTGTGTGTGTGTGTGTGTGTGTATGCTGGAAAGGCTTGGCTGAAGTATTCCTCTCATGTCTGATTTCCTACAGATGTAATGCCAAATACACCACGGTAAGAATGATAACAAACCATGGCACTATAACATCTGGGTAGAACAAATAAATATAGTAAATGAACTATCACTGTTGTTTTTTTCTTTTATCTTTGTCTTCTTCTTCTTTTCTTTACCAGGCCAACAGAAGGATTTCGTGACCCAGAAATAGTCTACAGAGAAGCAATGCTTGCTCAAAGTGAGTTTGTTTGATAATTTTTCTTTTAACCTTCATAATCTAATGTTGCAAGTTAGGTTCATTGCTTTTATTTTGTTCACAGATGAGGAAGAGCATGGCCCATGTAGCATGTACGTACAGACTTTTGGTGTATGAATTGATGCATGAATGAATTATGTCTGAAGCACAATGTCCAAACTAAGCCCATTGGTGGTGGTTAGTGAGGTCCCCCTTCCACTGTGAGCGCTTTGAGTACCTAAGGGTAGAAAAAAGCTATAGAAATTATTATTATTATTATTATGTCGCCATTTTCAAAAATTCTGCACGAAAACAAGGCTGAGGTGGAGAGGGGCTAGCCTGACATAGGCCGACCATAATACTGCTGTTCATCCGTATTCATGGTCTGGAGGTTCTTTAACCTGACGTGATTGTAAGGGGGGGGGGGGGGGCATTCAATTCTGGTTTGAAACGATTGGACAGCTCGTCTAATCACCTTCGCTTATTGATACCGGTAGACTCTCTACCGAAGTAAACCTGCCCCAGAAGACCGTCCCCAGACCATGGATATGGATGAACATTTGTATTATGGGCGGGCTATGTCAGGCTATAGGGGCGAGGAGAGCGGAGAAGTTCAAAGTGACTGAGTCATAGGGCTCGTAACATGTCAGGCTGATGGTTTTCTGGTGTCAGTCGTCCTAATGATGAGACACAGAGCTGTCTTTGCGCCATTTGATTTCAAGGGTTTTGAACTATGGAGGACATTTGTATTCAGCTGATGTTTGTCTAGTTGATTGTCTCTCTCTCTTGCCACTGCCTGTCTCTTTTTCTCTTGCTCTCTCTCTCTCTCTCTGTCTGTCTCTCTCTCTCTCTCTGTCTGTCTGTCTCTCTCTCTCTCTCCATCTTCTCCTTTAGTCAAACTCAGGAGACAGTGATTTACGACAATGCAGACACTGCATTAAGAGGTGTGTGCTCTTTATAATTCTATTCAATTCAATTCAATTCAGTTTTATTTGTAGTGCACTCAAATACAGTGCATTGTCTCGCGGTGCTTTACAGACAGTACGGGAAGCATCCATAAGTAACAGGGGCAAGGAAAAACTCCCTTTGCTTTACTAATAATTTATTTTTAGGAAGTAACCTTGGGCAGATCCGCGCCTCATGGACTCGGCCTACCTGCCTGGGGCCAAATAAAGTATCCGTAGAGTCAGTAGTCTGATGCATAGATTGACCATAGTTTACAGCATGAGAGATTCTAATCCCTGCTTTCATCGTTAGCTATTTTCACAATATAACTCATATCTGTGTTTTAATTACAGTGAAAAAGAAGTCAAAATGTAAGAGCAGGTATGTTTCTTTCGACTATTTTGTCATTTAAATTTGCTCTGCAGGTCTGTGTGGCCATGAAGTCTTTGCAGCTTCTGCAAAAGATAATCTCGGAAACAAAATCTTAACAGTTTTGTGATTAATTGCGATTATTAGCCTACTGGTACACACACTCTTTGCAAAACATTGAAGGCTATTAGCATAAATATCAATCAAACTAATAAACCAAGATAGCAACGTAATTTCACTTTTGATTATGACTTATGCTGAAAAATAACCAATAGCTTCAACACAGCATTTCATGTTAAGTCTTCAATGTTTTAGAGCTTGGGGTTAGGACATTGCTTACCTCACTCACGTCAGATGTAGCGCTACGCGCGTTCATCTGATATTCAGCGATAGACGAATTATTTCAGGAGCCAGAAATCCTTGAATCTAACTGGGCAAACGGCTTGTCCATCAATTTAATTGACGTACACTGCAGCCAACCACATCGAAACCAACCGAAGACGCTCGTTACGTTTGTTGGATTGGTTGGATTCAAAACAGTTGCTTCTTCGCTACGTCACACCCTCTACAGCAGCCAGCGGCCCTGATTGGTCCGGTTAGAGAATAATGGCTTGAAATCTCTCTGATGGGCTTCAACATCAGATCGTTGCGCGGAAGTGCCTTACGAAAGTTACGTAGCGCATGATCTGACGTGAGTGAGGTAAGGACATTGCCATTCAGCCATTGTAATGTATGTCTTTCATATTTTATTCTCTCTCTCTCGCCACTGCCTCTCTATTTCTCTCTCCCTCCCTCTCTGTCTCTCTCTTCCAACTTCTTCTCCATTAGTGAAGTTCTGCAGACAGATGTGGTTTACAACAATGCAGAGAGTGTAAGAGGTATGTGCTTATGCTAGTTATGATTTTCTGCTTAATTAGCTATTTTCACAATGTAACTCATATTTACTGTATGTTTTATTAACAGCAAAAAGGAAATCTAAAATTCAGACCAGGTATGTATCTGCACATATGCCAATTTAAAAAAAAAAAAAAAAAAAAAAAAAGATATTTTTTGGGCTTTTTACCTTTAATCAGATAGGACAGTATAGAGATTGACAGGAAACAAGTGGGAGAGAAAGAGGGGTGGGATCGGGAAATGACCTCGGGTCGGAATCGAACCCTGGTCCCCGCAGTAATGGTCTACATATGCCAATTTTGTCATAATTTTGAATTTGCTTATTGCTGATTACAGTATTACCTATTTTGCAAAACAAACATCTAGGACACAATCTGCATATTCATTATGGTAAACTAACATACTGTTAAATCGTGATTAACTTCATAATTTTATAACATTAATTGTGATTATCTTCTTAATTGGTGACAGTCCTAATTTGAATGTGTCTGACCAAGTAGTCCTGGTACACACACGCTCACTTTCTCTCTCTCTCTCTCCCTCCCTCCCTCCCCCCTCTCTCTCCCTCCCCCTCTCTCTCCTCCACCTTCTTCTCCATTAGTGAAGTTCAGCAGACAGATGTGATTTACAACAATGCAGAGAGTGTAAGAGGTGTGTGCTCATAGTCGTTATGATTCCCTGCTTTCTCTTTTAGCTATTTTCATTATAACTCATATTTATGTTTTATTTACAGCGAGAAGGAAATCTAAAAGTCAGACCAGGTATGTGTCTGCACATAATATTTATGTCAATTTTGTCATAATTTTAAATTTGCTCGTTATTACATATTTTTCAAAACATCTAGTGCACAATCACAGCTGCTTGGGGTTGGCATAACCAATGATGGCATATGCATTGTTGTAAACCCTGGTAACATACTTTCCTTTGAATTGAATAAACAGTAACAATTAAAATCATTGTTTACTTGAATGACAACTCTGAAACTGCTCCAATGTAACAAGGGTTGAAATAGCCTATCATGTTTTGGTAGCAGCAGGTAGGCCTAATGGAACAAGTTGTGACTGCACACTGCATTTCACACATCTTTTGTGGTTGTTGCGGAATGATAAAATGTATGGCAACCGCATAATCTACAGACGCCATGCCTGATTTGTAGAGCTCTCTCTGGCTCTCTATTTCACTTCTCCCCATAGGACACCTTCAGGTCCATGTTGTGCCAATTTTTTCTCTGTTGACCTCAAGAGACACAAACTATAGGTGCTTAGGACTGCCAGACTATTAACAGCTTTGAAGGACAACCCATAATATACACTTTAACTTTGTCTCTCTCCCTTGTCCCACACTCCCCTTCTTCCCTGTCCTCCAGTGACGTGATGGAAACTGACCAGTCAGATGTGACCTACAGTGAAACCACTCATATCAGAGGTGTGTGCTCTATTAGACTAACTGTTTCATTTCATACACTGTTAGTTCATGTTTCACAAAATAACGCTGAAAGCTTCTGTTCCATACACAGCTAAAAAGAAGACTCAAATTTGTCAAAGGTATGTGTTTTGAGTACAGTGACTGCACTGTGTGTTTTTTGTTAAGGGCATAAAGGGATATATTTACTGTACTTTCATATACAGTAGTTTATCAATATAATATTCGGTTTTATCAATATAACATTGATATGTACAAGTACTGTAGTGTATACATATGCAAGATCTGATATCACCAAGTAATTAAGAGTCCAGGATCAATGTCAAACTTGTTTGTCCTGGATCAATGTACTCTAACCCTAACCCTAACCTTACCCTAAACCTAACCCATTGATCCAGGGCAACAAGTTTGACATTGATCCTGGACTCTTAATTACTTGGTGATATCAGATCTTCCTTTTTATATATATCAATGTTGTCATAAAAATGACTAACATGCTAACATCTGTATCTGCCTGTAGCCCAACAGATGTGGAATACTCCAGCATTTCTTACCCAGGTCTGTGCACTTGTCTTGCTGACCTCTTTGCATTTTGTTATTAACCAACATGTCTAGCCTAGACTCTAGACGTACCCCTAGTGGTAGCAAATTTGAATTTGCACAGAGGTACGTCTAGAGGCCACTGATAGAAACCCGTTTTAGCCTTCCTCTGGATAACCAATCACAGCGCGGTATGTGTACAGGAAATTGTAAGGCGGGCTTTGTACGATGACGACAGCCCTGCTCAAACCAGAGCGGAATCGTCTTTGGCTTTAGTTTTGGACGAATTGCACTTGTCATTTTCTTTGAAAGTGAAACAAGAAAGTGCACTGAAGTTTTTCGTTCTGAAAAAGATGTCTTTGTCGTGTTACCGACGGGCTACGGGAAAAGTTTGATATACCAGCTGGTACCACTGGCCGGAACGCTAGCCTATTACGTGGAGAGGCAGTTTGAAAGACAACGCAATCACCCGCCCCTCCATTGAGGTACAGTCTATCAGTGGTCTTCAGACTACCTTATGATATAGTCTGACGTGTCAGGCTACAACATGTCCGAAATGAGATAAACATGCAGACAGTGGGTGTTTTGCAGACATTGTTTTTTTTCTACAGATAACATGAAATAGTTTTTTTTCATACAAGCAAATAAAACAAAGTTCTGAAATCTATACTCTTTTACACAGGCAATAAGGATCAATATGCAAACAATCCATCAGAGGATCCATGTCTTTGGTGAAATTATGACACGACATCATACCCTATCGGAGCAGCAGCTTCTGCCTGGCAACCAGTGGTCTTCGTTTTGACTAATGAACTCATGTCACTTTTCTTGTCGCAAAGCGAAGGATTGTCACAAAATGAATGGTTGTAATGCAGGGGTTTTTAACTGGTTCAGTCCGAGGGACCACCATTTTGACTAAGAAGTAATCAGTGGTCCACTGTAGGAGGACGTCACGGAGATGTTAACAGAGAGATTGCAACAAATTACAGTACAGACAAAGAGATATAAGCTAACGACCACCACATTTATTGAAGTATGCAAAAAGTTCATTCTTCCACTGCATTTGGAGTGATGGACATTTTATAAAACACATGCATATAGGAGCACAGTTGTAAAGTGATTTGTGTGCTCACAGCTGTGCTCAATTCTCAAATCAAGATTTCAAAAATAATTTTCAACCACCAAAATTGTAACTAGAACCCGTCACATATCACCTGCTATTCCATCACAGACCACCAGGGGTCCGCGGATCCCCTGTTGAAAACCCATAATGCCTTTATAGCAATTGACTACAAATGACCTCACCAACAAATCAGCTTTTTATCTTAAAAACAGCACTGTGCAGTTTTTGGTGTAAACTACAGCTAACTGTCTATTTTGAGGTGGTTTCTACATCTCACCCAGAACTGCACAGTGCAAATTCTGGATGTCTATATTTGCCCACCCTTCAGATGATCACAAGGAAATCTGCTGTGAATCAGTCAGTGGCCCTGTTATTCCAGGTACCTGAATGCTGTCTTTAAGGGAAAAAAAGGAGAAATGAATCCACAAGCTGGAATCCCATATCTATAAACAAGCAGCTCAGTTTGGCAGCTATTGTTATTCTCTGACTTCTGATTCTGATTTCATGTCCACAGCTTACACAGGAATTTTTGTCTAGCCTAGCCATTATCTGTGTTGTGCAGGCAGGACAGAGGAAGTGGAGCTGGAAAGGGAAAGGTGTCAAAATAGGTGTAGTGGGTCAGTTCTTACTTTTTGAAACAAAACACAAAATTAGAAGTTGATCATTTAGCACATAGGCCTAACAGTCTTGATATCTAAACAACATTAATCTTTTTCACTGCCATAATAATTATTACCATGCATTATCAATATCAGTATATAAATGGATCTTTTATTTTGATACCCAGTTTAAAAAAATAAAAATCATACTATTCATTGGTCCCTCCCCCTGTCTCTACTACACTCCTCAATGGCCTCTCAAATCCCTCCCTCACTATAGCATCTTGTCAGCAGCTTGCTTACAGCTGTGTTTGACAGGCAGTTATCCCTAACCTGATTGGTGGAAAGCTACAGGGAGCACTGGATTTTTGCAACGACGATTACAGGGTTTTGATGGAGCTAATTCAGGTTTTTTCCTAAATAGCCTTTTACATGTACGTTATTCCGGAATAACATGACAATTGTACGGAATTTGACTTTAAAAGAGAAAAAGAAACTGTATAAGTATGTCGGGATGCACTTATATGGTTAAAACAATGATGTTTATTCAAAAAAAGTAAAAAGAGTCCTTGATGTTGGAGGACAGTACTAAAAATAGCTAAGTCCCCCAAGTCCATTCGCTCCACATCACGCAGGAAAACAGGGCAAGGCTCCTAGTCTACTACAGCTGATGCGTCCAGGGCAGGATTTGGAAGCCAATAGGCCTGCTCTTCTCTGGATTGAAAATGGGGGAAAAGGAGAAGGCTCATAACAATAGGGCACTCCACACATCAATCCCAGTTCTGCAATATCAGGTGCATCTCATCTGAACTAGGTTTCTTATTTGAAGGAGAGGACAGGAGCACACTGATGAAACTTGCAGGCTTTTTATTATCGCAAAATCGACTAACGTTTCGACATTACGTCTTCGTAAGAGTCATCTGACGTCAACCCCTCAAGGAGAAGGGTTAGACTACACACTGGCACCCCTGAAGGTGATATTAGAACACCTTCAGACAGAGGGCCCTATTTTGACGTCGCAAAGTCAACTGTTGTTTGGCGGATGGCGCATATGGTTTTGGGGGCGTGTCGGCGGCTTTTTGCTATTTTCACAGCGCAGAAAATGAACTTCGCGCCGGCGCAAAGTCCAAAAAGGTTGGACTTAGGATGCCTAATTAATCATGGGTGTGTTATGGGTGTAATACAGGCATAACCAATGACAGATCAATCTCTCATTGCCTTTAAGAACGAACAGCGCAAAGCGCCAGGTGAATTGCTATCACACCAGCTGATCTCCTCCTTGTGCATTTAAAGAAATTAAAATATTGAATACCGAGCAAGCTCACACGTCGGGTCTAGTCATAGTTAGAGCCGTAATGGGTATGGTAATATTAATTGATGTCTACAGGCTGCACAAGACATGAAGGAAGCTGATTTAGTCCTGATAGATATCTCGGAGTATTCATTCGAAAGCGAAAGTAAACTTGATTCTCAATTTAACGTTCCCCCTTCTTATATCCTCACTCGTTTTCTGTTACAGGCTAATAAATCGTGGTTAACCACATCTTCCTGAGCATCATAATGATTTTCTGATTGTAATAATTATTGTTGGGGCCGTCATTGTTATGCTGAAACAAGGACTGCATTACCTTTTGCGTTGTGCGTCCATAAAATAGCATTTCAGGAATGCGTGACTGACGAATGTCACTGGCGGATCCCTTTCTGCGTCTGTATAATAGCATCTTTTACGCTTTGCGCCTAGCCACACCTTCGACACACCTCCGAGGACGCAAAGTCACTTGCTAGTTAGACAACGTGAATTACTTGACAGAAAAACGAACCATGCGCTCGCACAAAATAGCAATGACAGCTTGCACGAGTCGCGAAGGCATGGTGCGCCGCCTGCAAGATAGGGCCCAGACAGTCAATGTTCACATATATGTACTGTGCTGTGACCTTACCTGTGTCACCTGTGTCCGGAACGGCACGCCCCGTCCATTGCAGGCTCTTGAGCTAATGAGTAAACTGATCTGAAGAAAATAGCATAATACTTACCACACAGCTCAATATAGGCACCAACAAAAAAGATATTTTCTATAGCATGCAGATCATGAAGCCAACAAGCATGTACGATGATGAATAACTTACTGCACAGGAATCTGTGGCTCTGTGAATAAACACAAACAAACACACACACACACACACACACACCTTAAAGTTTACTGGTATCATCTGTAAGAACCGCTGTAAGTTCTCAAAAAAGCACTGAAGCATTGATACTTTCGAAATATAGCCATAAGATGATACATAGAATGAGAATGATCCACTGCCATGATCCTCACCTCAATTCTATGTCTTTCTGTGTGTTTGAAGTCTGACCAGTTGGGAGAAAATTAGTATACTCAGGTGTGACCTGTGGGGCTCTTGGGCATAAAACATTACTACATTAAAGGAGCACCAGAGTTTCAAACAAACAGTAGAATACGGAAGATCTGATATGACCAAGTAATTAAGAGTCCAGGATCAATGTCAAACTAAACTGTTGCCCTGGATCAACAGGTTAGGTTTAGAGTTAGGGTTAAGGTTAGGGTTGGGGTTAGGCTTAGGGTTAGAGTACATTGATCCGGGACAAACAAGTTTAACATTGATCCTGGACTCTTAATTACTTGGTGATATCAGATCTTGCATAGAATGGAATACTCCATTACAAAGTACAAATGCAAGATAAAACACTGAAGTAGCCGGCTGATTTGCTAATGTGATTATTTACAGCATGTTTATAACCTTACAACATATCCCTTTATACATAATAGGTTGTAAAGTATTAGTTAATCTTAACAAGTCCTTTAAAATAATTTATAACTTAATGATGGTTTGTTAATGGTGTATTAATGAAACTTATGATAAAATAATGAAAGTATACAAAAATATGGCGCAATATTTATGGCTAACAATATAAAGAGAAAGAGGATATACAGAAGAAATGAAATTTCTAAAATGAAATTAACATGCTGCATATTCTGATACTATTATTTACCTGTTGCATGTGCATGTCTCTGTGGACGTAGAAAATTCAGCATTAAACATTTGCATAAGACAACAGTGTAAAATAGAGATGTTACATTGACACTAAGAACTGAGTTTAGAAGTACCATATTTCTTGAGCAGTAAAAGCAGAAGGACCAGCAGGAAGAGGGAGGGCAGCAGGTACAGAGGGGCCAGAACAGCTCCACTGGATGCACACTGAAGTGTGTCCCCTAATTCTTCATTAAGGTCTGGAAACCAAAGGGTTTGAAATTGTTTTTGGTAACACTTTATTTGAAGGTAGCCTACCGTTATAAGACAGACATGACATTGTCAAGAATCTGTCATAAACTTTTTAAACGTCATGACTTCTGACATACCCTAACCCTAAACCTAACCCTAACCATGACAAATACTGGGTGACACTTAATGACAGAAGTCATGACAGGTGTATAAAGTTTATGACAGATTCATGACAACGTCATATCATAGTTAATAATGGTGTCATGTCAGTCTTATGACAGTACCTTCAAATAAAGTGTAACCTGTTTTTTTTTTTCAAATATATATAGCTACAGGCTTCCCCTGTTTTTTTTGTTTGTTTGTTTGTTTGTTTTTACTTACACCACTGTCACCACACCACCAAAGTATTTTTAGAGAGTTACTGTATGTTGACTGACAAGGTGATGAGGAAAGAGCTACAGTGCATACTGTATGCTTATTCAGTACTGTACAGTTTTAGTCTGTACATACTCACATACCAGCCGTCTCATGATAAACTGGACCTCCACACACCTCCACATTGCTCCACACACCCTACTGACTGTCTGACTCCTACTGTATTTTAGCGGTTGGAACTGTATGTTCTTTATATTTGTGTGATTCTCACCGTAAACTTGCAGGGATGCAAAATTTCCTCCACATGCTTTCACCTCTGTTACAGGCAGCGGTCGCTCTGATAACACACAACTGTAGTTCCCTTTGTCAGCCCCCTGGACTCTTTTAATATTAAAAATAGCTTGTTTTATCTGGGAATCCCACATATTAACATCAATAATGGCCTGGTTCCTGGCAGAGGTATGCCAGAAGGATCCCTGTTTCTGGAGCATCAGGAGAGGAACATGTGAAGTTCACATCTTCCGTGCTTCCGTGCGAGTTT
Organism: Sardinella longiceps; assembly: GCA_027497455.2. Classification (NCBI taxonomy): domain Eukaryota; kingdom Metazoa; phylum Chordata; class Actinopteri; order Clupeiformes; family Clupeidae; genus Sardinella; species Sardinella longiceps. The sequence goes on along the minus strand of JAODXP020004609.1, from coordinate 11,484 downwards.
CCGCTTCCGTGCCCGCCAACTGCCTGCCTGACGGCTAGACGCGCAAGTTACACGATTGTCGCTCGCTTTTCTTTTGTTTTTCTTTATCAGTTTTCTTTTCCTTTAATGCACTTTAAATGATTTTAGTCTAACCAGTCTATTGGCAAAATCGGTACTCGATCTCGACGCTAATCAAACACTGACAATAGGCTACCAGAAGCAATGTCAACGGGGTCCCACGAACCATCCTTGCTGGATGTGGCAAAAAAACAGATTACTGACCTGCAGGAAGAGATCAACAGGCTGTCTGCTGAGCTCCGAGAGAAACAGTCTCTCCTCGCCTGTATCATGGATGTTACTGTTGGGCAATCCAAATACATAGCGTCGCTGAGCGCCACCATCCAGGACACCGTCCTCTGGGATCCCTCCACAGATCCACGTCGAGCCGCCTCTACTCCTCGTAATCCGGAATGGACTGAAGTGAGGTTAAAACGGGGCCGTTGTAGTTTGGTCACCCCTCCGCCTCCCTTGCGGCTCTTAAACAGTTTTGGGCCGCTAGCGGAATGCAGCCCAGCCCCCGCCGCCGCTCTCACTGCTGTACCGCTGCTGTCTTCTGAGCCGGCTGCTGGTGATGTGGCTCAGCACGAGCCTGCTCCGGCCTCCTCGCCGTCCAGACGAACTCCACCAGAGACTCTGCAGGAGCCTGCTACCCCTTCGCCGATCCGGGTGAATCCGCCAACGGAAATCCCTGCTGTCCGACCTCCAGCTGCCGACGCACGGACTCCAGACTCACCGCCGCGTAGCCGAACAACGCAAGCTCCAGGGGATGTCTCCGAGTCTGCTGCGGTGACTGTATCCGATCATGGCGATCATCGAGGATCTGCTGGTCTTGACGTCCATCTGGATCAGACTGCGCCCCCCACCTCGATCGACGCGCCTGAAGCCGCCTCCAAACCAGCTGCTGGGAAGCAGCTGCGACGGTCGTCCGGGCCGGGGAAATCATTGTCTTCTACCCGTCGAAGGCTACTCCATGAAGCTGTCCACAGAAGATCTGGCAGTTTTCCTGGGGTAGTCACTACAGCGGGCGATCAGACTGGAATCCCTCCAGTGGCTGCCGCTTTTCCCCCGCCTGTCGGCTGCTCCCGGCAGGGGAAGTCCATCCTTCAACCGGCTGAGTCAACGACCCCACTTGGATCCGGTACCCAGCTGGCTAGGCCTCCACGCTCCACGGGTGCTGATAGCATCCGACCAGTCATCCCCCCTCTGTTTCCTCCAACAACCCTGATAGTAGGTGACTCCATAATCAAACACTTGCGTTTTTCGACGCAGTCACTCATTGTCTCCCCGGTGCCACGGTCTCCTCTATTCTTAAAAAAATACAGGAGCTTCTTCCTTCACTCCCGGCCACTGTAACCAGGATTATAGTTCACGTTGGCACAAATGATGTGTGTCTGCATCAGTCTGAACTCACTAAGGGCGACTTCACAGATCTTTTAGATGTTCTTAGGAGATGTGGCAAGTCGATTTTTATTTCTGGGCCAATTCCGACGTTTGGACTCGGGGACTGGCGTTTTAGCAGAATTCTCAGCCTTCACACGTGGCTTCAAAAGATGTGTAGATCAAATGCTTTGCACTTCATTGACAATTTTAACTTGTTCTGGAACCGTGCTGCTTTCTATGCCCACGACGGCCTTCATCCAAGTGCCTTGGGGGCACGCCAACTAGCAGCTAATTTCCAGCACACTGTGCACACACTTCGAAACATGGAGAACTGACTACAGACCAAACCCGCTCCGGAAGCACCCCCTCTCTCCCCTTGTCTTCCGGTTCAGCGGATCGCTGATCTGAAAACTATCGCCCCCTGGTGCTTTCCCACTATCTTACCCTCCCTCATATTACCGTCCAGAGCGTCGAGCTACTTGGCTCCCAGGCCCTCAACAAACTCTATCCCTGTTCACTGGCTACCACGCCCCCCTGTAAATAGAGTGTCCTATGGCGGAGCAAACGCCAAAAACTTGCGCTCCCTGACGCTCTGTAAGACAGCAGAATCTATTCGGCGCTCGGACTGTCTAAATGCTAAATTCGCCCTATTCAATGCCAGGTCGATAACAAATAAGACTTTTATTTTAAATAACATTGTGTCATCTCATATGCTGGACTTATTATTCCTAACTGAGACTTGGCTAACCCCTGGTGACATCGCTCCTTTTGGAGACCTCTGCCCCTCCCACTACAGCTTTTTAAACTCACCTAGGCCGTCGGGCCGTGGAGGTGGTATAGCCACCATTTTTAAAACTTGTTTTAAATGTAAATCTGTGCCCATTGATGCTTACTCCTCTTTTGAAGTTCAAGTGCTAAAAATCAAAGTCCCAGTTACTATTTTATGCGCTCTTGTGTACAGACCCCCAAAAGCAAACAACCTCTTCATCCAGGAGTTTTCTGACCTCTTATCATTTTTAGCTCCACTGTGTGATAGACTCCTAATTTTAGGTGACTTTAACATCCACATATGTTGCCCAGACAAACCAATGGCTAAAGAATTTTTAAGTGTGATTGACTCTTTTGATCTCTGTCAGTCTGTCTCAGGTCCAACTCATCATAAGGGCCATACTCTGGACCTTGTACTATCCTCTGGCCTCTCTTTATCTGGCTGTGAAATGGTTGACACAGGCATATCTGACCATTCCCTAATTATATTTGATATTTCCCTGCCCCACCTCTCCTCAAGCTCTCCCCCACCAACAACACTGACCAGGCGCATAAACTCTGCCACTTCAGCAAAATTTGCAAACACTTTTACACTCTCTCAGTCACAACATATCTCTTCTGTCCTCTCGTCCTGTAATGATACTGAGGAGATTATTTGCCTATTCAATACCTCCTGCTTTGCCACTCTAGACACTGTGGCACCCCTAAAACCTGGACGGCGTAACCCCCCCTCCAGGCACACTCCATGGTTAAATGATGCCACACGCTCTGCCAGGCAAGCATGTAGGAGGGCAGAGAGAAAATGGTTAAAGGACAAGCTACAAGTGTCCTATGAGCTATTTAGGGAAAGTCTAAAGGTGTATCAGAGCACTGTTAGGGAAGCCAAAGAACACTATTATTCTGATATCATATCTAATAATGCTCACCGACCTAGAGTGTTGTTCAACACCATAAACATTATTTTAAATCCGGTCACTACTGCAGGCACAGTAACCCCATCTGTTGAAGCTTGCGAGCGCTTTTCCACCTTTTTTACCAACAAAATTGATCATATAAGAGCCGGCATCATCCCTCCTCCATCTGACCCCTCAGTCCCATATGTCAGTACCTTCCATATGGAAGAGTTTCAGCCAGTATCATGTAAACAGCTGACAGAAGTTGTCAAAAACATGAAGCCTACCAGCTGCCCTCTGGACATTCTGCCAGCCCGCCTTTTTAAAGAGGCTTTTTCTATCCTATGTCCTATTACCCTGGCCCTCATAAATAGTTCTCTTACAAATGGTTGTGTCCCCTCTTGTTTTAAACATGCCATTGTACAGCCCCTTCTTAAGAAACCCTCACTTGACTCAGATAACCTAAAGAATTATAGACCTATTTCTAAACTGCCTTTTATGTCTAAGATTCTGGAGAAAGTTGTTTTTAACCAAATTTCCTCTTATTTGAAAACATGCAACATATATGACAAATTTCAGTCTGGTTTTAGGCCCGCACATAGCACAGAATCCGCTCTGTTAAAAGTGCTAAATGATATATTTCTCACTGTGGACACAGGGTCCTGTGCAATTTTAGTATTGCTTGACTTAAGTGCAGCTTTTGACACCATAGACCACAACATCCTCTTAAATAGATTAGAGGAGGATGTTGGTCTTAAGGGGCATGTGTTAAAATGGTTCCACTCCTACCTAACAAACAGACAATTCTCTGTTAGGATGGGAGACTGCTCCTCCTCCCCCACTCCCATCAAATGCGGGATCCCCCAAGGTTCCATATTGGGTCCTCTGTTGTTCTCCCTATACATGCTTCCTCTTGGGTCTATTTTTAAAAAGCACAACATTTCCTATCACTGCTACGCTGATGACACTCAGTTTTACCTGCCAGCCTCACCTGTTCCCCACTCTGCAAATAGCCTCATCAGCTGTTTCAGTGACATCAAATGCTGGATGGCCAAGAATTTCCTCCAACTCAATGACAGCAAGACTGAGGTTATCATATTTGGCCCCTCTAGTTCAGCAACCAGTATTTCCCCTACCCTTGGTCCCTTATCTGCACATTTGCACAGTGAGGTTAAAAACCTTGGTGTTATTATGGATAACACTTTAAATTTTAACAAGCAGGTAGCGAATGTGGTCAGAGGCAGTTTTTATCATCTGAGAAACATAGCGAAATTGAAGCCAATTTTAGTATCTAAAGACCTTGAAACAGTCCTCCATGCTTTCATTACTTCCAGATTAGACTACTGCAATGCACTTTACCTGGGCCTCACTCAATCCACCCTTTCACGGTTACAGATGGTCCAAAATGCTGCAGCTAGGCTTTTAACTGGTACTAAAAAGAGGCAACATATCACCCCCATTTTAGCACAATTGCACTGGTTACCTGTCAGGTACAGGATTGATTTTAAGGTCTTGCTATTTGTTTTTAAAGCTCTTAATGGCCAGGCCCCTCTATACATTTCAGAACTTCTCCCACCATGTTCTGGCCCCAAATCTCTAAGGTCCTCATCCCAACAGCTGCTTTTAGTCCCTCGTACGCGCCAAAAAACAAAAGGGGATAGAGCTTTTTCTGTTGCTGCTCCCAAACTCTGGAACAGTCTACCTGCACACATCAGATCTTCTCCCACCATTGACTGTTTTAAATCTAATTTAAAGACGCATTTCTTCTCTCTTGCTTTTAGCACCCCATGAGGTTTTAATTTTTATCTTATTTATTTACTTATTTTTTACTTTATTTTATTGTTTTAATTACTCAGAAATTGTCAGTCTTATTTTATTTGTGATCTCTTTTTTAGTGTTGTCAAGTCCTTTTATATAAATTATTCTTTTAAATTGTCTTTTGCTGCTCTTTTGCTTTTATGCATTTATGCTTTCTGTCTAAGTTAAGTTTATGTTTTTAATGTGTTTTTTACCTCATTATTTATGGTGTGTTGTGAAGCACTTTGGGGCCAACTATGTTGCATGTAAATGTGCTATATAAATAAAAATGACTTGACTTGACTTGACATCTGATCCTGATCTCACTCTGGACTCATCAACAACTATGATGGCTGGATAAAGTTGATCTGTATGGAGACAGATAATAATTGCAAAGGCTACATCATCTTTACAATAAGATACTGAAACATTTTGTTCTTTTAGAGTAATGACCCAAAGACGAGTACCATTATGAGAATGATACCATTATGATTGGTACCAATGAGAATTCTTACCTATGACTTTTATAGAGATAGACCGTTCTCCTTCTCCTTTCACCACACTATGATGGTTTTTAGTTCTGGAGAACATGCAGCTGTAATTCCCTGAGTCTTCTTTGGTGGCACTTTTGATTTGGAAAACGTGATCATTGTTTCTTGTCAAGGCCATGTCTACACCATCTCCATTCTTGCAGAGGTAAACATAGACTTGTTCCTCTGGTTTCTTTAATCCAAACATGCTGCACCTCACATCAAAGGATTCTCCTACAATAATATTCGCAGAAGATCCATAAATACGTGCAGGGTGTACAACAACTCCACTCGCAGCCCCTGTAAAATACACAATTCAAGACAGAATATATGGCGCATTTATAGACAGCATCACAATTACATTGCTCAATTTTATATTATGATATGATTTCACTCATTTTATTTTTATTAACGGCTTATTTATGCACCTGTGCCCTGGGAGACTCTAGGATGTTCCTCGGACATAGTAACCACAACTGTATGGGGAAAAAAAACATAAAAATCAAGTGTTCAGTACTTTCTCACAATACAACTTTTTACCTTTTTTTTTTTTTTTTTTTTTTTTTCATATTCAGATTCAAAGATGTCATGAAGATTATAAAGTAGGCCTACCTGATGGATTTACTTACCAAGAAGAAGCCCAAATACCGGGGTAAACATTGCACAGAATGAGAAATACTGTGAGTCAGCTGAAGGCTGAAACGAATGTCTGGGTTGTAACACAGGAAGTGTGTTTCTGCTTCCTAGGGGGGCAAGTATTGTCTTTTTAAACCACATTTCCTGCTTGTGTAACTTACATGCTGTAATGTCTACCTCAGTGAGGTGAGCATAATGTGAGAGTACAATGCCAAGCCAAGCCAAGCCACCATCAGAAACAAAGCTAGGACACAGTAGCAAAAGTATTTATGACTTTTTTTGAGTCAGTTTGTCTTTGGATAGAAACATTCCAATTTCAGTCCACTTGTGTTCGGTCAGAAGTTATGTTCTCTGACGTGATTCCTTTTAGCTGTAATTATCTGATTTCAATGTAGAAAGACGACACATAAGGTCAGGTCGGCAACTTCCATTTTGAATCAAACATGATAATTTGAAAATCTTTGATTTGATTTTGTATTGACCCAGAAACGAGCTGTGGATGTTGAGTAGGTTATGATTACAGAGGTGGAAAGTTTTTTTGTTTTTTTTTTTACTATCATTTTGTCCGAGCCATGGCCATACTGCTAAAGAGCCACTGATTCTTATGTCCCCCTGGTTTTTGACCCCTAAACTATACCCAGAACTGTAGGAGTCCCAGTCAGCACACGAACAAACTGCTGCAGTAAGGACTGCAAGATAAATTTAGACCACCGACTTCCTCTCAGACTGTCTGGTGCACTGACCGTGACCTTTAAATTCACTTAACACACGTTGTTGAGCAAGACCCTCTTTGCACCAACTGTGGTCTTTGCAGAAGTAAACATAGACTTGTTTCTCAGGTTTACCAAAAGTGATATGCCTCACCTCAAAATATTCCCATACATTATAGCTAGCTATGCAGGATGGACATCCACAACCACAAACGAACTGTGACAGTTTGTAATGGATTTTTATGGTCATGATCATCAAATTGACTTTTTTTCCCCTTTTCTATGATGTGTTTATTACACACCGGGTCCCTGTGGCACTGCATGATGCTCCCCAGACACAGCGACTACAGCTGTATAAGGACAAAATGACATGATATTTTCTACTTACACTGTAGAAATCTACTTATTTTTTCTGTCATTTGTAATTCTAAATACAGTATACATGTAATACTAGGAATAGTATTGCTCATCAAGAATGAACAAAATAAACAGTAGGCCTACCAAGTCTCTTGGAAAGAAGTAGATGCTGAGACCAGACAAAGAAAGAACCGGAAAGGAGATGACACATACTAGAAAACAGACCTCACTCTACTTCTGCAACAGATCTGTTCGCAACTTTTCTTGTTTTAGGTGTTATCTAATATGGGAAACTGTTTGAGATGATAACCTCTGCAAGATGAGGGACTTTCTGTTAGGCTATTCATAGTATGAGTGAGATTTAGCCTACATATTATAGTTTTTTTTGTGTGTGTGTTTGCGTAGGATCTCCCCCCCCCCCCCAAAAAAAAAAAAAAAAAAAACATACAAAAAACAAACATACTTCCTGGCTGGCACTTAGTTTTTAAGTTCCGCATGGCAGTTAGTTAGGTCACCAGATCCAGTCATGCTCCAGTTTACTCACAAAAAAAGTAAAACACTTCCTCTTCGCTGATCTGTCTTTGCTGTGATGGAGTCCAAGATTTTGATCCCAGCTCTACTCTGTCTCCTCCTGACCCAAGGCCATGGTAGGAGACACTGGATACTGATATTGAACTGATCGGAATTGCAGACATACTGTAAATGTTTCTTTACATAAATGTATATAAATTGGCGGGTCATGGTGTGCTAAGATAACTAGAATGAATGAACTAGAATAGAAAGAATGAATGAATGTTTCTCAAAGTCGAGAATGCTTCCTTAGTAGAATGCTCGCCTTGGAAGTCATAGCCTACACGACAGATCTATACCGGAGATGAGGTTCCATCAGTGCAGCCTTGAAAAATCAACGAATGAACGACTCAGTCTTCGATAGAATTTATAAGAATCCTTGACATTGAAACAGTGCTTGGCGACAGACAATGACATACTGTAGATTACTTGGAAAAGCAGCCTTTCAAGCATGCTTCCCAATGTTTTAGAAACACTAAATGTTTTTTTTTTCCCCTCCCCTAAAGGATCCACTCATTTCCATTTCCTGAAGAGAGGTGAGGAGGTGTCGCTGTCCTGTGGAACATGTCAATGGGAAGCTGATGTGGATTCAGACATCAGAGTGGACTGCAGCTTCTCAAACAGAAGTGATTACTCACGGAAATCTCAGTGTCCAGCTGGCTACTCAGACCTATGCAGAGAGATCAAGAGGAGCACATATAATATTTGTGACATCCGTGTGAAGAGGGGATTCTTTGCTTGTGTCAGTGAGTTTCAATCTGATGCCTGCTTTATTCATCCTTTCAAGCCCTCTGCCTATCATGTGGACTCCTACATAGTTGCTCAGGAACAACCAGACAGTAAGTGTGAAAGATGGCTCCACTTGATGTTATTAACGAGCTAAACTACATTACATAAATGAGCTGAACTGCACATGTTTATGTAATTAATAAGCTAAACTACATATCTTTATGCTATCTATTAACGAGTTAATAAGCTATATTACATTTCTACATTTCTACATTTCTCTCTTTGTTCACAGTGGTGTCTGAACCTACAATGGAGAGCTTTGTGCATGTTCCTGAAGGAGGAGTAATTAACCTGACATGTAATTTTACAGCAAAGGGACGTTATTCTAGTCGGCCGTTTGTGGTGCACTGGATCAGGAATGGTGCTGAGAACAGCACAAGTGTCTACTCGTGTCATTTCACTTCATATTATGATGGCTTTGATGAAAACTGTGCCATTGACCAAGATCTTCAGTTGAGATCAAAGCCCTCCTTGACTGATTTGAACACCCATAACTTGATGATCAGCAATGCCACTCATTCAGACAGTGGACAGTATCTCTGTGTTTTACAAGTGCATTTTAAACTACCAGGAGCACTGGTCCATCATAACCAACACTACAGTCACTGTGGGTAATTTGTTTGCCGTCCAGCCTGGTAAGATATTGTAGTGTTTGTCTATGTTTGGTTCTGCCTGCACTAGTCCTTGTTAATGCAATGTCATGTATGACCAGTAGGGTCTCAGTTGTACTCCATATATAAAGTGGGGTTTGAGGGAAATGAGTCAGTTGATAGCTGCACAGATAAACACCACATAGCCCTGGCGAGGTAGACTCTTACCCTCGTTGGAGCTAGGTGTTATTGCAGCTCTGTGTACCCCCATATGTATGCAAAGTTCCTAAAGTAAACACCTCAACTTTATTCCGGACTCTTGTCGTGTCATTTCGTTTGCCTCAAGGAGACAGTGAGTAATCAAGTCAAGTGCATTCTGCTAGCAGACAAGCTAACCTAACATCCAGCTGGTGACCATAACATTAAGAAGTAAAGGCACGACAACTGGTGTCAGAAGCGGGACTACCTTCATCTTTAAAGTAAGATAAAGAAAGCAAGAACGTCATCGCAAAGTCACGAACTGTTTGTTATTCATAACTAGCGAACTTTCGGTGGTTCAACACGAAGTAAGTTAGCCGAGGCTAACGCTTAGCAACGACAGAGAGAAAAGGGTTCCCTGCGCGGTGCAGTGAGAGTGCACTCGCTATCTGCATGCAACTCTGTCATTTCCTGCAGTAAGGAAGTCCACGAACTGGAACTGCATTGCAAGGGAGCAAGGAAAATTACAAAATAAATAAAAAGAACAGAGAAACAAAAGACAGACAATAAGAAATAAAAATAATGAAAAATTAAAATGTCTGAAGGACAGCAGCAGAGTGATCCTGTGGGTGCAGTTGCAGCTGCAGAACCGACAGAGCCTCCTCCATGGCTGAAAGTGATGTTAGAGCAACAGACAAAACAAATGCAAAGCTTTCTGGCTTCACTGGTCCCACATCTTCATAGTGGCAATAGCACACCTTCACAGCCTGCTATGGCTACAGCACAGTCCACACCTATGGATTCACCAGACGCAGGTGGTAATGTAAACCCATTTGTGGCTGAGCTTGAAGTCATCCAACAAAGAGCTTCTGGTGCACGCCCAAGGATAACATCTGATGCAGGACCAGAGAACAGAGGTAGAGGCATGGTGAGAGAACAGCAGCGCTTCACCACTGCAACTTCCAGAGCGTATGGTTCCGGTTTGGCACACCCAGAAGTGACACGCTCCACCACTTATGAAGGTCCAAGAACCAAAATGGCTACATACGATGGAAAAGAGGATTGGGAGTCGTTCCTGTTGCCATTTGAGCGGCTAGCTCGAAAATATGGGTGGAATGGGGCTGAAAGAGTGGACAGACTCCATGAATGCCTTCGTGGTGTTGCCATGCGCTATGTGTGCTCACTCCCTGAACACATCAGAGAAGATTATACATTGCTCAAAGAACATTTAAATCAGCGGTTCGGGCTGCATGATCCCCCAACAACCGTGCGTCGGAAGCTTGGAGAGCTACGGCAGTCAAAAGAGTCATCTGCTGAGTTTGCAGAGGAGGTACGCCGCCTCATCACTTTGGCCTACCCAGGTGTAGAGATGTCACTGCAAGATCAGCTGGCCGCAGATGCTTTTCTTAAGGGCCTGAAAAATCAGAAACTGGCCTATGAGGTAATGAACAGAGATCCATGCACATTAGCTGATGCGCAAAAGCTAGTGGAGGCGTATGAGCATAACTACAAGGCTACAGTGGGGCGAGAGACGGGCTTGATTGCCAGAGCAAGGCGAGTATCCTGGGCGGATGAAGATGGAGAGATGGCATCGCCGTCACAGGTTCAAAGTCCTTCTTATGTCACGACCGACCAGTTTAAAGGACTCATGGAGAAAGTTGAACAAATGCAGGTGACACTAAGCCATTTGCAGCCTGTGATGAATGACCAGAGGGAGAAGAGATACTTGGAACAGCGTGTAGGCAGAGAGTATAGCCCATCTCGTGATCAGGGCCCAAGACAGCAACAGCCCTCTCAGTTTGAATTTAAAGGACAGGCTCGTTCATCAAGCCCTCACAGAGCTACTAAAGGCCCATGTTATCACTGTGGGGAAGAGGGCCATTTCAGGCGGGAATGTTCCAGGTCACCAAGCCCAACTTCTCTGCACAAGATAGGAGGCGAACATCAAACGGCTGGTGAGAAGACCAAGTTTCCTACTGTAAGCATCAAGCGTGTAACAGTGACCATGCCCATGGATACCCAAGCAGAAAAACTACTATACACTGGTGAGATGCCGATGGACACTCTGTCTCTGTCTGCAAACCAGCTCCAGTCCTTAATTCAAGAAGACCTGGCTGCAGAGCGAATGAAGGAGCTTGTCTTACCCAAGCTGCATTTATGGATGGAGACATCACAACTTTTCACACAATATGAGGTTTCCCTGAGGAGCCTCGCTATGGGGAAGTCA
>JAODXP020004607.1:0-42261 GCA_027497455.2 Sardinella longiceps | reverse complement strand
GACCGCAGTTCATTTCTGAACGTGGTCACGCAAGCCAGGCTAGGTGTTACATGTAAGTCAGGGCCCATATATCCCATACCAATGACCCATGCTCAATGCTTGTGTGTTTTATGCACAACTGTGCCAATAGAGGTGGTCAACTAGAAAATACATTTGCCTCAAGCATACCCTCTCCACAGCAGGAGGTGGCTGTAAAAAAAAGAAAGAAACTGGAAAACCTAAACTATAAAAATTGTATTATCTGACATTATGTTAAAATAGCCACACTCATTTCTTGCCAAGACATTTCTTGCTAAATATTATTGCAACCCAGTCTCATGGTGGAAGCGTACCTCTGAGGACCTTCAAATATTACTTGCAATTAATTGTTCATGGAATTTCATGCACTTATTTGTGATCTTCAAGACTAATCACTGATATAAAACATTCAGTAACGCTTTATTTTATTTCATGACCTGTGAAGTAACAAGTAAGGATTGGGTAAGAATGACATAACAAAAAGTATTAAGTGATAAATTATAGTGCAAATACAGTATGCTGGAATAACACATGAAAATATACAGCTGTCCAAGATGACCTTTTAACAATGGAGGCAAATTTGAACACTGAACTAATTGAAATAGCCCATTATGCTTCTTACACCCTGAGTATGCCATGTATTTTTGATGAATCGATCAACAACCCTACCATACACATTTTATTATGACCGCCGCTGCGTAGCAAGCGTAGCGGTCATATAATGATTGTCAAAGTTTTTTTTTTTTTTCTCCCGTCATCTACTTCCTGAATTTTTGGTCAACGATTCCCGGGACACCGTAACACCGGGGCACATGAAACTTGGTGGGCATGTAGCCCCTGTAGACTTTTACGGAAAAATTTCGTTTGGTCCCCGGGGGCCACTCCATCTTTGCGCTGCGCCCCGAAACCCCAAAAATGTAGTTTTTCCTAAAAAACTACCTGACCCGTGATATTGAGGATGATGAAATTTTTATGGAATGTTGGTCTCAAGAGCCCCACATCAACTTAGCTCATAACCAGTCATTTGTGATTTGCCCCCCCATGGTAAAAAATTAAAATGCAATATTATACGGCTTTAATTGCCCCTATCTTTAGATCAGATGTTAGGAACTGCACCAAATTTAATGTGTATGATGAACCTGACATCCTGTGGGAATATGTCAAGTTTTGTGGAATTTCATCCATGGGGGGCTATAAAACAAATGAATTTATATGTACATTTAATGACTGTACAATTTTTGACCTGTAGATGGTGCTATTAAGGCAAAGCGTTACAGGTTTGGGGTGATAGGCCTGTCAGTTCAGTTCAATAAGCTTTATTGGCATGAATGTAAAAAAAATACAATATTGCCAAAGCATTAATGTATAATAATGACAATAATAATGAGAATTACAATAGTAAGTAGTGACTAAATAAATAAAATGCAACTTAAACAAACATATGGAATAATAATAATAAAAAAAGATAAAATTAAGAAAAAGCACTAGTGGATATTTTGATGATGGTCATGTGGACTCTACCCTTAAAATGTGGCAAGACTGTAAGTAGTCTGAGGCTATTTGAGTAAAAGTATCAACTTCCCCCAGGAGGAATGGTAGTTTCAGTTTATTTTCTAAGTCAATAAATCCAGGACTGATGTTTTCTATGGCAAGCCGTTCAGGGAAAAAACCTTGAATGAAACTCTGAATATATTGAATGAAGTCCTGAATATATTGAATGAAACTCCGAATATATTGAATGAAAGAAAACCTTGAATATATTGAATGAAGTCCCGCATATATTGAATGAAACTCCGAATGCCTCATCTGAGGTCAGTGCCAGTGGCCATCTTATGTGTGTCACCAGTATGGAAATGCCCATGACCAGGCAGTACCGCTTGGGTGGAGTGAATGAGTAAATGAGGCAAAAATATTAAATAAATTATAGTTTTATTAATCATTTCATTGATTGCAGCTGCAAGGTAAAATAGTTTAGTTAAGTCACAGTCAGTTATTTTGGCCGAGTAGTAATCCAGCTGCACCACCTGTACAGCACAGGAAGAGGCGACGATCCCACTGAAGGTTGGCGTACCAGTTAGCTAGCGGTGACGATCCCACTGAAGCAGCGACGATCCCACTGAAGGTTAGCGTAGCAGCTAGCTAGCGGCGACGATCCCACTGAAGCAGCTACAAGTGGTGACGATCCCACTGAAGGTTGGCGTAGCAGCTAGCTTCAGTGGGATCGTCGCCGCTTCCTGTGCTGTTCACTGGTGGTAGTAACACGGCTGGATTAATTACTTCTCAGCCAAAATAACTGACTGTGACTTAACTAAACTATTTTACCTTGCAGCTAAAATTATTTATTTCATATTTTTGCTTCATTTACTCATTCATTGCCAACCACTCCACCCAAGCGGTACTGACTGGTCACAGGCATTTCCATACTTGTGACACACATAAGATGGCCGCCGGCACTGACCTCGGATGAGGCAAGTTTCATTCAATATAGAGTTACAAACAAGTTGACAAGCATCATATATATGCAGAAAATGTGCAGAACTGAGCGGCGGTCATATTTTGTACCGCCACGTGGTACATCTAGTTTTTTACATTCTAGTTCACCTCAGAGATAATGTAATGCAGTAAACAATTGGGACTACAGTAATTTCTTGCATATAAGCCGCATTGTGTATAAGCCGCAGGACAGTGTTTTATGCAAGTTAAAAAAAACAAAAACATATTAACACCACATTAACTGCCCACCTGTTTTAACCTCATAGCAGAAGAAATTTTGAAAAATCAATATATAAGCCGCGGCTAATAGTCGGGAAATTACGGTAGTGCTGTCAAAATGAAGACTCAAGTGATAAATCAAAATTAACCAGAGCAAAGAGTTGATAAATGACATAATATCTCTTATCAGTTTCGTTTTCTCTGAAGTCAATGTTGTTTCATATAAAGGGACACATTAGCATATTGACACGTTTCTTATTTTATCATCACAATGAAATGCAATGGCCTGTAAAGATAAGCTCAGCAGATAGAAATCATGCTTCTCGCCTAGGTGAGGTCATTGAGGAATCAACTTGGGTACCTCAGCCACATTCACACTTCAAGAGACTGTAAAAGATGTGGTCAACTTCAACAGCCACAGCCTTTATTTGACTGGGTCTGGGTCAGAAAAACTAAATCTACAACCTAAACAGCTACAGTGTAGTTTATCTGCAGACTAGGCCAAAAAAGGCCTGCGCAAAAACATCTTGAAGAAAAAAGAAAACTGAAAATAAAGTTTTGGTTTGACTTCATAGATCAAAGTGTTACAAAGATAACAATGTCATAAAGGGTAATGTTATTGCCAAAGGTGTTCAATATACCACATGTGCAAAGCCGCAAAGTGCTTATGATATGATTCCTGATTAACATTTATGATTGGCACTACCAGGGGTTCAGTGGTCATGGGGCACGAAGACTGTGGACTGCTGTGGCAATGTCTGCTGTGGCTATATCGTATCATATTATATAACACATTGCTGCCAGTTAAAAGAATTCAATTCAATTCAATTCAATTTTATTTGTATCGTAGAATTGTTCACCTCTTTATGAAAAATTGGTTATTCACCCCCTTACCTGGAGTTACATATGTGGGTAAGAGCATTTTGGTCTCAGTGCATGCGTTGTCCTAGTCTGACTACTAGTGGGGCGCAGACACATTACAGGTGGGGCACGAGTGATTTACCAACGGCCGCACCATGCCCCCCGAATTCACCTATCACCTCTGTCAGATTATTTGTGGAGCGTTCATCAGATATGTGCACATGACAGTAAATTGAACTTTGCAATGGTGTTATCTGCTAGTTGCTGTTGATTGATTTGAGAAAAATTTGGAATTTGAATTAGTAACATGAATCATCTACAGGCCTACCCACTTGGTGAAACATCTCAGAGCAGGTGGGGCGTGAAAATTCTCAGCCTTCCAAAGTGGGGAATGACAGACAAAGTTTGAGAACCACTGCCTTAGGCCCGAATCACACACAAACTGCGCATTCGCGGTGCGGGAGCGGGGCGGTCCGTAAGCGGTCCGTGAGCGGTGCCTGTGGGCTTGGGCATTCACACAAGAAATTGTCTCTGTGGTGTTCTGCACGAAGCGGCTGCCCGAGCTCTGCATTCAAAATCTATGGACACCGCGCAAGTCCCGCTTACCGCGCTTACCGCGCTTGGAAAAATAGAACTTGTTTCTATTTCAAAAAAGCAGCGCGGGAACTGCGCGGTTCACCGCTCAGAAACCGGACAGGAGCCGCGCAGAACACGCGTACAGTCTGAATGACCTAACCTGTTAACATGTATTCTAAATGAAATCGCCCCAAAACCGCGCCCGCACCGCTTACGCACAGGTTTGTGTGTGAATCGGCCATTAGATGTACATTCAAATCACTGAATGAATGAATAAATGAATGAATACTTTATTTCAGACTCATGGATCTAAAAAAACACTGTGGCACAAATACAAATAGGCTACAACAATGCAAATACAACATCAACACACATCAGCATACAGCATACATCTCCACAGCCCAGAAGTCTTGTGTCACTCTGTTTTGTGTCTGTGAGAGCAATTATTAAACTGTTTTTGACACTAGGAGTGTACACATACAATTTATACATAAAATTCCTCAGCACAGTGTGGAAGGTGGGGATGTCACAATTAACAAAGAAAGTGCTAGCAGGATCCTAATCATCTGTGCACATACAGAATCTGCGTGCCAACATATTGGCCTGTGCATAGACCTTACAGCACTGATGCTGAATATCATCATTATCACAAAGGTCGTCAGTGATGATGTGTCCCAGATAGCGTACTTTCTTGACTACGTATGAGAACTCTACAGTCTCCACTCATCATCCGTATTAGAAAAAAATCCATCAGGTCTAATCGAAAAATTTTCTTTTTATTTTTTACATTTCATTTAGTGACTGAAACTTTTGTTCATTTAAATGAGAGATGCAACCTCAAATAATATATAGGCTTAAGTCACAGATCACATGTTGGAATCTTCATTTGTTTCTGGAAAACGCTTCTGTGTTTATATTTGGACTCATCGCTATCAACTCAACTCACGTAATGCACAGGTTCATTAGGCTACAATAGGTTATCCCACAATCCCCAGTAAAGCAAATTAGATTGCCAAAATGCACATTGTTGCTTTTCGCTGATTATTATCACTAATAATAATTGAAACACTTTTGCATCTACATTGGCCTACTTAGTTGGATAATGTTTCAGGCTTCACCATGAGGTGAGATGCAGGTTATGTTATGTATATATTAGTAATGGCAAAAATTAACTGATTGATGAAGTGATTCATCTAAAAAAATTAAATCATATTTAAAAAAATAACTCAGATTAATCTTGAATATGGTTCCACTTTCCTGGAATGTTAAATTCAATTTCAGAAAGAAAATGTCTCGGCTATCAAGTCAGAATAGACAAAGATTATGGCCTAGCTCCTGAATGTCCAACAACATGTTTGGGGAATCCTTGGGGGTAGAGGGCAGGTGTGACTTGCCCCATTTGAGAATAACATTCATTATTTGGTGGGACCCAAGTCGTTATGGGCCCTTAAGCAACTGCTGAGGGCCCTATTTTGACGACGCAAAGTCAACTGTTGTTTGACGGATGGCGCATATGGTTTTGGGGGCGTGTCGGCGGCTTTTTGCTATTTTCACAGCGCAGAAAATGAACTTCGCGCCGGTGCAAAGTCCAAAAAGGTTGGACTTAGGATGCCTAATTAATCATGGGTGTGTTATGGGTGTAACGCAGACATAACCAATGACAGATCAATCTCTCATTGCCTTTAAGAACGAACAGCGCAAAGCGCCTGGTGAATTGCTATCACACCAGCTGATCTCCTCCTTGTGCATTTAAAGAAATTAAAATATTGAATAGCGAGCAAGCTCACACGTCGGGTCTAGTCATAGTCAGAGCCGTAATGGGTATGGTAATATTAAATTGATATCTACAGGCTGCACAAGACACGAAGGAAGTTGATTTAGTCCTGATAGATATCTCGGAATATTCATTCGAAAGCGAAAGTAAACTTGATTCTCCATTTAACGTCCCCCCTTCTTATATCCTCACGCGTTTTCTGTTGCAGGCTATAAATTGTGGTTAACCACATCTTCCTGAGCATCATAATGATTTTCCGATTGTAATAATTATTGTTGTGGCCGTCATCGTTATGCTGGAACAAGGACTGCATTACCTATTGCGTTGTGCGTCCATAAAATAGCATTTCAGGAATGCGTGACTGACGAATGACCAGGTTTTTTCCAGTCACTGGCGAATCCCTTTCTCCGTCTGTATAATAGCATCTTTTGCGTTTTGCGCCTAGCCACACCTTCGACACACCTCCGAGGACGCAAAGTCACTTGCTAGTTAGACAACGTGAACTACTTGAGAGAAAAACGAACCATGCGCTCGCACAAAATAGCAATGATAGCTTGCACGAGTCGCAAAGGCATGGTGCACTGCCTGCAAGATAGGGCCCTCAGTCTGTTTACTGATATTTACGCCATTTGGCATCTCTTCTTGATCTACTAGCTGCCTGCCCTTTGAATAAACTGTGAAGAAGTCCGGACTCCGGAAACAACATGGGCTGTAAACGTCAAACAAACCAGGATCCAGCTAGTCACTGGCAAAATGGTTGGGGGAAGGGTGGAAGTAAGTTCAGTGTCAGTGAATGGATGAAATAGGGATATTATATCTTGTTTGTTTGTTATAACATAACATTGTTGTTTTATTTATGTTGTTTTGTCACTCAAGTCACTCATGACTTCTCTCATGACTTCATGGCATGCCTGGCTCTCAACTGTGTGTCTTTGTGCACAAACAAGCAACCCAGGAGACCGCAGTTCATTTCTGAACGTTGTCACGCAAGCCAGGCTAGGTGTTACATGTAAGTCAGGGCCCATATATCTCACACCAATACCCATGCTCAATGGTTGTGTGTTTTATGCACAACTGTGCCAATAGAGGTGGTCAACTACAAAATACATTTGCCTCAAGCATACCCTCTCCACAGCAGGAGGTGGCTGGTGTAAAAAAAAAGAGAAAGAAACTGGAAAACCTAAACTATAAAAATTGTATTATCTGACATTATGTTAAAATAGCCACACTCATTTCTTGCCAAGACATTTCTTGCTAAATATTATTGCAACCCAGTCTCATGGTGGAAGCGTACCTCTGAGGACCTTCAAATATTACTTGCAATTAATTGTTCATGGAATTTCATGCACTTATTTGTGATCTTCAAGACTAATGACTGATATAAAACACTCAGTAACGCTTTATTTTATTTCATGACCTGTGAAGTACCAAGTAAGGATTGGGTAAGAATGACATAACAAAAAGTATTAAGTGATAAATTATAGTGCACATACAGTATGCTGGAATAACACATGAAAATATACAGCTGTCCAAGATGACCTTTTAACAATGGAGGCAAATTTGAACACTGAACTAATTGAAATAGCCCATTATTTACACCCTGAGTATGCCATGTATTTTTGATGAATCGATCAACAACCCTACCATACACATTTTATTTTTTACATTCTAGTTCACCTCAGAGATAATGTAATGCAGTAAACAATTGGGACTACAGTAATTTCTTGCATATAAGCCGCATTGTGTATAAGCCGCAGGACAGTGTTTTATGCAAGTTAAAAAAAAAACAAAAACATATTAACACCACATTAACTGCCCACCTGTTTTAACCTCATAGCAGAAGAAATTTTGAAAAATCAATATATAAGCCGCGGCTAATAGTCGGGAAATTACGGTAGTGCTGTCAAAATAAAGACTCAAGTGATAAATCAAAAATAAATTAACCAGACCAAAGAGTTGATGAATGACATAATATCTCTTATCAGTTTCGTTTTCTCTGAAGTCAATGTTGTTTCATATAAAGGGACACATTAGCATATTGACACGTTTCTTATTTTATCATCACGATGAACCTGTAAAGATAAGCTCAGCAGATAGAAATCATGCTTCTCGCCTAGGTGAGGTCATTGAGGAATCAACTTGGGTACCTCAGCCACATTCACACTTCAAGAGACTGTAAAAGATGTGGTCAACTTCAACAGCCACAGCCTTTATTTGACTGGGTCTGGGTCAGAAAAACTAAATCTACAACCTAAACAGCTACAGTGTAGTTTATCTGCAGACTAGGCCAAAAAGGCCTACACAAAAACATCTTGAAGAAAAAAGAAAACTGAAAATAAAGTTTTGGTTTGACTTCATAGATCAAAGTGTTACAAAGATAACAATGTCATAAAGGGTAATGTTATTGCCAAAGGTGTTCAATATACCACATGTGCAAAGCCGGCAAGTGCTTATGATATGATTCCTGATTAACATTTATGATTGGCTCTACCAGGGGTTCAGTGGTCATGGGGCACGAAGACTGTGGACTGCTGTGGCAATGTCTGCTGTGGCTATAACGTATCATATTATATAACACATTGCTGCCAGTTAAAAGAATAGTTCAATTTTGGTTATTCACCCCCTTACCTGGAGTTACATATGTGGGTAAGAGCATTTTGGTCTCAGTGCATGCGTTGTCCTAGTCTGGCTACTAGTGGGGCGCGGACACATTACAGGTGGGGCACGAGTGATTTCCCAACGGCCGCACCATGCCCCCGAATTCACCTATCACCTCTGTCAGATTATTTGTGGAGCGTTCATCAGATATGTGCACATGACAGTAAATTGAACTTTGCAATGGTGTTATCTGCTAGTTGCTGTTGATTGATTTGAGAAAAATTTGGCTTTGAATTAGTAACATGAATCATCTACAGGCCTACCCACTTGGTGAAACATCTCAGAGCAGGTGGGGCGTGAAAATTCTCAGCCTTCCAAAGTGGGGAATGACAGAAAAAGTTTGAGAACCACTGCCTTAGGTGTACATTCAAATCACTGAATGAATGAATAAATGAATAAATACTTTATTTCAGACTCATGGATCCATATAAAAAAACACTGTGGCACAAATACAAATAGGCTACAACAATGCAAATACAACATCAACACACATCAGCATACAGCATACATCTCCACAGCCCAGAATTCAAACCACATGCAAACATCTCCACAGCCCAGAAGTCTTGTGTCACTCTGTTTTGTGTCTGTGAGAGCAATTATTAAACTGTTTTTGACACTAGGAGTGTACACATACAATTTATACATCAAATTCCTCAGCACAGTGTGGAAGGTGGGGATGTCACAATTAACAAAGAAAGTGCTAGCAGGATCCTAATCATCTGTGCACATACAGAATCTGCGTGCCAACATATTGGCCTGTGCATAGACCTTACAGCACTGACGCTGAATATCATCATTATCACAAAGGTCGTCAGTGATGATGTGTCCCAGATAGCGTACTTTCTTGACTACGTATGAGAACTACAGTCTCCACTCATCATCCGTATTAGAAAAAAATCCATCAGGTCTAATCGAAAAATTTTCATTTTATTTTTTATATTTCATTTAGTGACTGAAACTTTTGTTCATTTAAATGAGAGATGCAACCTCAAATAATATATAGGCTTAAGTCACAGATCACATGTTGGAATCTTCATTTGTTTCTGGAAAACGCTTCTGTGTTTATATTTGGACTCATCGCTATCAACTCAACTCACGTAATGCACAGGTTCATTAGGCTACAATAGGTTATCCCACAATCCCCAGTAAAGCAAATTAGATTGCCAAAATGCACATTGTTGCTTTTCGCTGATTATTATCACTAATAATAATTGAAACACTTTTGCATCTACATTGGCCTACTTAGTTGGATAATGTTTCAGGCTTCACCATGAGGTGAGATGCAGGTTATGTTATGTATATATTAGTAATGGCAAAAATTAACTGATTGATGAAGTGATTCATCTAAAAAAATTAAATCATATTTAAAAAAATAACTCAGATTAATCTTGAATATGGTTCCACTTTCCTGGCATGTTAAATTCAATTTCAGAAAGAAAATGTCTCGGCTATCAAGTCAGAATAGACAAAGATTATGGCCTAGCTCCTGAATGTCCAACAACATGTTTGGGGAATCCTTGGGGGTAGAGGGCAGGTGTGACTTGCCCCATTTGAGAATAACATTCATTATTTGGTGGGACCCAAGTCGTTATGGGCCCTTAAGCAACTGCTGAGGGCCCTATTTTGACGACGCAAAGTCAACTGTTGTTTGACGGGTGGCGCATATGGTTTTGGGGGCGTGTCGGCGGCTTTTTGCTATTTTCACAGCGCAGAAAATGAACTTTGCGCGGTGCAAAGTCCAAAAAAGTTGGACTTAGGATGCCTAATTAATCATGGGTGTGTTATGGGTGTAACGCAGACATAACCAATGACAGATCAATCTCTCATTGCCTTTAAGAACGAACAGCGCAAAGTGCCTGGTGAATTGCTATCACACCAGCTGATCTCCTCCTTGTGCATTTAAAGAAATTAAAATATTGAATAGCGAGCAAGCTCACACGTCGGGTCTAGTCATAGTCAGAGCCGTAATGGGTATGGTAATATTAAATTGATATCTACAGGCTGCACAAGACACGAAGGAAGTTGATTTAGTCCTGATAGATATCTCGGAATATTCATTCGAAAGCGAAAGTAAACTTGATTCTCCATTTAACGTCCCCCCTTCTTATATCCTCACGCGTTTTCTGTTGCAGGCTATAAATTGTGGTTAACCACATCTTCCTGAGCATCATAATGATTTTCCGATTGTAATAATTATTGTTGTGGCCGTCATCGTTATGCTGGAACAACGACTGCATTACCTATTGCGTTGTGCGTCCATAAAATAGCATTTCAGGAATGCGTGACTGACGAATGACCAGGTTTTTTCCAGTCACTGGCGAATCCCTTTCTCCGTCTGTATAATAGCATCTTTTGCGTTTTGCGCCTAGCCACACCTTCGACACACCTCCGAGGACGCAAAGTCACTTGCTAGTTAGACAACGTGAACTACTTGAGAGAAAAACGAACCATGCGCTCGCACAAAATAGCAATGATAGCTTGCACGAGTCGCGAAGGCATGGTGCACTGCCTGCAAGATAGGGCCCTCAGTCTGTTTACTGATATTTACGCCATTTGGCATCTCTTCTTGATCTACTAGCTGCCTGCCCTTTGAATAAACTGTGAAGAAGTCCGGACTCCGGAAACAACATGGGCTGTAAACGTCAAACAAACCAGGATCCAGCTAGTCACTGGCAAAATGGTTGGGGGAAGGGTGGAAGTAAGTTCAGTGTCAGTGAATGGATGAAATAGGGATATTATATCTTGTTTGTTTGTTATAACATAACATTGTTGTTTTATTTATGTCGTTTTGTCACTCAAGTCACTCATGACTTCTCTCATGACTTCATGGCATGCCTGGCTCTCAACTGTGTGTCTTTGTGCACAAACAAGCAACCCAGGAGACATTAATCATTTGTCGCTGTGTGCATAAGTTTAGACTCAGCTTTGGTTGGATAAACAAACACCCCCTGCCCCCTCCGCCCATCCTGAAAAAAAAAACAAACAAACAAACAAACAAACAAAAACTATTGAATTTGTAGGGCGTCCTTACACACAAATTCATTCATTATTCTGTGAAACTGCAGTTATATATATTAAAAAATCCAACATTTTATATAAAGCTAAATATTTTGTTTGGCTGATATTTCAATGATAAAATGTAAGCTTCCCATTAATTGGCCCATATTTTATCTGTACTTCTTCATTGTCGTGGTGTTATTTAATAAAAACATAGCCTAGATTTATATTTTTGTTTACAATATGCATGGTTTTAAATGTGTGCTCTCTTTATGCAGAGAGAAGCAGGGTGCATGCCTTGACCAGTTTACATCCACTTCAAATACGCTCGGTGAGCACTCCTCTCTGTTTCTGGCAGAGTAATTAAAAATTATAGTCTGTCTTAATTGGTGTCAGTTCATTATCCGGCACCTGTGATAAAGTCTTTATCAAAAAGATGATGGTGCAGCTGCAGGCCTTGTCACCTACTGTGTGAATGTTTTTATAACACTCTGTTCCATGGCAGAGATAACATCATCAAAGTTAAGTCATTGAGACACTTTCTCTTTCACTTTTTATCACACTTTGAAGTAATTCACTTGCTACTTTATATGAGCAGAGGGTCACTGATGCTCACTATGGGTCAATGACACTGTGTGCCGGCCGATTGGCACCATGCAACAGGTGCTGCTAAGTCAGCTACCCAAATAGCTGACCCCAAAAGAACATGCTTCAATGTAGAACTGCATTTTTGTCAGCTTGTGTCTCTTGTATGCACATGCAAATGCAATCCATAGTCATAGTCATAGTCATGTTTATTTATATAGCACAATTTAAAGCCACCACATGCAACGTTTAGATAAAATTTCGACGTTTCCTATTCATTACACCTTTATGTAAATTGCCTAGAACTCACTAGACTTGATAAATGACATGTTCCGGAGTAAAAGGAGCCCCTTCACGAGATTGTCCGACCCTCCTAGAGGCAGATACCGCCTATGCAAGATCAGGGAGCGCGTCCCGGCTATCGTAAGTTTTGGTTAGCAAGCAAGCTAGGGGGGTATTCCATCAACGGAGCTATTCGCTAAGCCGCGCTAATTTCGGCAAGCGGCGCTAGTTTTAGTGTGAGTTCAGTTCCATTACTCTCGCTAACAGTAATCGCAGCTGAGTTGCTGGGGTAACATACGCTCCCAAACTAACCAGCTCCGTGGCAGGTTAACTGCAAGGCTTAATAAAGCGGTGTCTCAAAAAATGCAATCAGTCAGAAACAAGTCACCAAAACATGTTCCATCCACCTGCTTTATAATCTTTCCTAGCAAATAAAGGTTGAGAGGTTTTGCAGACACTGTAACCATGCATGAATGTCCCTTTTTACTAAACTACAATTGATATTTCGAAGTATCTATTAGGAATAATTTTAGTTACGAATTAAAAACAAATGCATGCATAATCAAAGACGTGTCACATGCCGGCCCATCACGTGGTGACTGGAGTTGTAGGCTACGTCTTAATTGAATGATTAAGAAACTTCGATATGCATACGTCATCTGTTGAATTTTGTGTGAAATAACTGAATGTCACATTTTTATAGTAGTAGGCCTACTGGCAATGCAGAAATTTGAAAAGGTGATTGAAAATATATTTTGAATCATAATGTTTGACCATTGCTTGTTGGAACAAATTGCCAGTCTCATGTTGTTCTGTCACAGCAGACTTGCACCTGCAACTGAAATCAATCAATCATTCAATTAAGACGTAGCCTACAACTCCAGACACCACGTGATGGGCCGGCATGTGACACGTCTCTGATTATGCATGGATTTGTTTTTAATTCGTAACTAAAATTATTCCTAATAGATACTTCAAAATATCAATAGTAACTTAGTAAAAAGGGGAATTCATGCATGATCACAGTGTTTGCAAAACCTATCAACCTTTCTTGGTGGGAAAGATTATTAAGCAGGTGTATGGAACCTTTTTGGGTGACTTGTGTTTCTGACTGATTGCATTTTCTGAGACACCGCTTTATTAAGCCTTGCAGTTAACCTGCCACGGAGCTGGGGTGCGTCTCCCAAACATTTACGAGCTATTTACGGGCTAACTGGGGCTTACCAACATCGTGGGAACCATGAAACTACGAGAGAGGTGTTCCCCAAAATGCTCGTCCATACTATGGAGGTGAAACCTCCATGTTACGATGTACGTAGCTACTATGTCCTTGTTTCTCGAAATCATGGTTCCTGCGCTATATCGTAAACAACATCGTAACTTGATCCGTACCTACGAGAGCTCTTCACCTCCCGTAACAAGTTAGTATCTTACTACAACACTGTAGTCAACAGAGGGCGTTGAACATACCATATTTGGGTAAATTTGGAGACAACGAAATTGTTGATTAAAAACACTTCAATGATGAGTAAGACTTGGTTATATACTGACAATGTGATTTCCTGTTAATTATTAATATTATAGGCCACGTTAGTCTCCTTGAGTATTTTCATGATTTAAATTAGGCAAGAGATGAAGAGTGTATTGAGATGACTGGTGGCGTAAATGGATAAGCCAGTGCGCCTTTGAAGCGTATAATGGTGATTCCTGCGAGTTCAAAACCACCTGTC
This sequence comes from Sardinella longiceps, assembly GCA_027497455.2. Classification (NCBI taxonomy): domain Eukaryota; kingdom Metazoa; phylum Chordata; class Actinopteri; order Clupeiformes; family Clupeidae; genus Sardinella; species Sardinella longiceps. The sequence continues at coordinate 28,068 of JAODXP020004607.1, read as the reverse complement.
AACGTGTGTGGGATTTGTTTCTGTTGTCCTCTCCTTTATTATTTAAGAAGAATTTTCATTTGGAGAAAGTTTCCAGGTGGTGATTATTGGTGATAACAGGTGTAATGGCAGGCCTATTCAATTAGGAAATTAGATGGTTTCGTTGTTAATGTGAGTGTTATCAATCGGTAGACGTTCAAATGCAAAGATAATATTGCATGGAACAAGCGGGGACAGGCGAATTGTTATAGGCACTAATGCGTAAAATATGCCCAAGCAAATGGATAATAATTTCAGTTTATTTGTCTTGTATTGTTTTAAATATAATAATTTAGACACAGAGTAAGAAGATATTCTGTAATAATCACCTGGCATTGAACCTTCGACTGCTCTAATGAATGTGAGTCAAAGCTGTGCGCTTAACCCACTAGGCCACCTGCTGCACGTAGAGGAAGGTTGCTCACATCTAGTTAGACTACTTGCCAATATAATTTCCTGTCATTATTTCTTGTATTTTCACTCGAAGGTGAAGATAAACTAGACCACTTTTGGCATATGACTTAATTGAATCTTATATTGATCACAGGTTCATGTAACCGCCGTTATTAACTGACTATATCAACATAAATGTATAAACGGGACTGGCATGCTTCCTACCGCGAATGCGCCCGAATTGTCTCCGAACACTTCCGAAAACATCTGCAAACATGGTCGTAGCCGTAGGAACTATGGTGGTACATACCAACATGGTAGAAACTTACATAGTAGTCTACCATGTTGGTAGGCGTTTTTGGGAAACGCCCATAGCTGAGCACCTACCTAGTTCCCACGAACATCGTACTTTGATGGTAGAATGCTAACATCCATCGTTATACGGGAAACGGACCCCTGGTTAGTTTGGGAGCATATGTTACCCCAGCAACTCAGCGGCGATTACTGTTAGCGAGAGTAATGGAACTGAACTCACACTAAAACTAGCGCCACTTGCCGAAATTAGCGCGGCTTAGCGAATAGCTCCGTTGATGGAATACCCCTCTGGTCACGTGACTTAGCCAGAGTTTAGTTTGAATTACGACTTCATTCAATTAAGACTTAGCCTACAACTTCAGACACCACGTGATGGGCCGGCATGTGACACGTCTCTGATTATGCATGCATTTGTTTTTAATTCGTAACTAAAATTATTCCTAATAGATACTTCGAAATATCAATAGTAATTTAGTAAAAAGGGGAATTCATGCATGATCATAGTGTTTGCAAAACCTATCAATCTTGATTTGGTAGGAAAGATTATTAAGCAGGTGTATGGAACCTTTTTGGGTGACTTGTGTTTCTGACTGATTGCATTTTCTGAGACACCGCTTTATTAAGCCTTACAGTTAACCTGCCACGGAGCTGGTTAGTTTGGGAGCATATGTTACCCCAGCAACTCAGCTGCGATTACTGTTAGCGAGAGTAATGGAACTGAACTCACACTAAAACTAGCGCCGCTTGCCGAAATTAGCGCGGCTTAGCGAATAGCTCCGTTGATGGAATACCCCCCTGGTTACTTTGGGAGCATATGTTACCCCAGCAACTCAGCTGCGATTACTGTTAGCGAGAGTAATGGAACTGAACTCACACTAAAACTAGCGCCGCTTGCCGAAATTAGCGCGGCTTAGCGAATAGCTCCGTTGATGGAATACCCCCCTGGTTACTTTGGGAGCATATGTTACCCCAGCAACTCGGCTGCGATTACTGTTAGCGAGAGTAATGGAACTGAACTCACACTAAAACTAGCGCCGCTTGCCGAAATTAGCGCGGCTTAGCGAATAGCTCCGTTGATGGAATACCCCCCTGGACACCAAGCGCATTTTAACGCGGACAAAACTGATGTGCTCGTGCGAGAGGTAAAGGCGCGTGAGCTGCAAATATATGGGGATGCGCGGAATCCTCCCAAACTCGCACAAATTAACTCATTGACTGCCAATGACGTCTTTAGACGTCAACTGAAATACTACCGTTCACTGCCAATGACGTCTTTAGACGTCAACTGTGTTTTTTAATGGGGCGGGCTGCAGAAAGACCTAGGGAACCTTGTCTGTAAATATCAGAATTCTCCATCGAAAATTGTTGTTCCAAATTGATCCTGAGGGTGGCAGTGTGTCACTTTGGATGTGAGATCAGCAGAGATTCATAGGTATAGCCAAGGGAGAAGTAGAGAAAGCTAATGACATGGCTAAATATGCCGCTAGCAAAGTGCACACGTAAATCGGAGAAGTTTAGGCAGTTCACATTCGATCAGAGTATGTGTCACTGCCATGGTAGTTCGAGTAGTGTTCCGATCGTGGGAGATGAAGGAGATCAACCTTGGGCAAACGGAAATAGCAGTTGTGACTTGTTTCAGTGCCCAGCTAGCTCACAGTTCCGGGTCAGGTAAGAATTTGCGAGCTGGATGTTGATCACTCAGTTATCGCTGTCACAGCCTGTAATGGCATATATTTACCTTGTTACAACAATGCCTATTTTATTACCAAAAGCCCCCTGTTACTGTTGTTTTTGTGGTCTTATCAAAGGAAGACATTTTCCCGATGTTTGACGTGCTAATAGACCGAAAAAAACGCGCATCCAAGACACTAACGTTGTCAAACAAAACGCTAATTTTCTCCCTTTTTTGATAAAAAACAGGAATGTTTGGAGAAAGTAGCTTATGTTCGCCTGCTGATTTCTAAGCAATGGAAAGGGGTAGAAACAAACTGTTTTTTTCTAGTGAAAGAAGAGAGTCTGCTCTTTCTTGTGGTAGTTTCATTGTTTATGTAGTCGTAACACATAATATTCTGTGGCTCTTTAAAAAACAGTCAAAATCCCCCAAAACCTCTGGCAGTATGGAATGCTCTATTCTGAAAACGGCTGGCAGTCAATGAGTTAAAAAGATGTGGGAGGAAATTTCTGAGGTTGTTTCCTCGTCGTCTGGCAATCAGAGGACTGTTGAACAGTGCCTTAAGCGATACAATGATGTCCGTAGACGAGGGAAAAACGCAAAAAAACAGGAGGGGGTCTTGAGTCGGCATTGAACAAGGTAAACCTAAAATAAGCACCCAACTTCTGTATTTGTAAACTTTATAAATGCTGGCGTGAATTGTCAAAGTAGGAGAGGCTGGCCTATTCACAAGTTCACCGTTTTCCTCCATTGTATGCTCCGAAAAGCCTCAGAGCAAGTAAAATGGACTTTTGCATAGTACTGCCTCTTCTACTTTGCTTGACTCGGTTTAACAAATATGAAGCATAACCCATACAGCCTTTTAAAAGTTTTTTTTTATTGAATGCATTGAAAATGGGGGGGGAAAAAAAAACAATAAACTGAAATGTTCCATAGATCAAACAGAAGATCCTGGCCTTGGGTTGCGCTGACCCAGTCTGTTGCGCGTCTTGCAGCGGCGGTCCAGGTCCCAGTGATCTCTCCGTAGTCCTCTTCCTCCAGCCGAGCCACCAGGAGCGCCACACTCCAGGCCAGATCTCCAAGGCCCCCCTGTCGTGGTACGCCCCGACGTGGTACTCCTAATCCCCGCCTGCGAACTCGAGGAGGAAGGAAATTATGATTTATTTATTTATCTTATTTTTACTTTCTGCCAATGTCTTTTGAGTCATTTTATTTTGTAAGTTCATTTACCCCATGGAAGGGAAAGATCTGAAAATAAATTACGCAATATTACAAAATGGCCTACTTCTGACTGTTCACTTAATAAATCATGACCTTCACCATCACACATTTCTGTGAGTTGCTTACCAGGCTACACATGTTGCAGCTCTTCTGCCAGATGAGCTCACGCACAGCAGCAGGTGTATTTGGGTTCATTGGCATCGGCACATGCAGTTGCGCATCACGTCTCCTAAAGTCCTCTAATGTGTCCTCATTTAAGTCAACACAACATCAACGGTTTATGGTCATGTTATGCAGCACACAACATGCCACAAAGAATGCTGCAACATTTTGAGGACTGTATTGTAATGTCCCGCCCGACTTATCCAAACATCTGAAGCGCATTTTCAGCAAGCCAAATGTTCTCTCAATGACAGTGCGTGCTTTTGTGTGTTTCTGATTGCATGAAACTTCACGCACTGTTGTCGGCATGATGTATGGTGTCATAAGCCATGCCTTTAGTGGATAGCCATTGTCGCCCAACAGCCACCCTTCAAGTGGGGGATCCCCCTCGAAGACTGCGGGAATGACATAATTGGCTAGAATGAAGGAGTCGTGGCTGGAGCCAGGATAGTTAGCAAATACATGCGTTACTTTGCACATAGCATCGCAGACTACCTGGACATTGATAGAATGGGTCCTCTTACGATTGATGTATACCAATGCATTTTCAGATGGGGCACGTAGCTGCACATGAGTGCAATCTATGGCACCCAGCACACCAGGGAACCCATAACTCGCCCAGAACCCCTGTTTCACCCGCTCCTGGTCAGCAGGGGTCACGGGGAACTGGATATAATCACTGGCATGTCGGACTAGACCTGATGTAACTGCATGTATAGCCGAACTTATGGCAGATTGTGAAATGCCTCCAATGGAACTCAGGGGATGCTGAAATGACCCACTGGCATAAAACTGCAGTGCAGCCGTCACCTTGACAGCGACGGGGAGGACATAGGGACTTGATGAGCGCGTCTCCAAATCATTTGCCAATAAGTGGCAAATGTCGGTCACAGCCTGGCGTGACAAACGCAGCCTCAGTGAGGGAAAGGTAAGTTTGTCTGGGTCGGTGGACCCTCTCCCTCCGACGTCGAGGGAGCCTCTGTCCTATGATATACTCCATCTGCATACATACAATTAACAATATACAAACGCAACTACATTTCACAGTGACGAAGACAGAATTATAGCCAACTTACATGAGAGGTTTTTTTGCGGTGTAGCTTAGAATCCAAGTGTCTTTGTTTCTCGCTAGTGACAACCAAACTTAAAAGGTGTATTTATATACATATGGGTAGGCCACCATTGGTCAAAATAGGGAGTGTTTTACCCGTCATCAAATTAGCTTGGGCCTACTGCAATTAATTAGCGAATCTTATACAACTACCTAATATATTCTATAACAATTTCATACTATTGTGATATTGTGATGATACGTCTCAAGGGACATAAATATTTTCTTCATTTATGAAAACCTTTTGCGAAAGCTCGCTGCGCGCTCTTGCTGATGTGTGCGCGCCTCATGCACTCTTCAATATCGCCAACAGTATTTCAGGAATGCGTGACTGACGAATGACCAGGTTTTTCCCGGTCACTGGCGGACCGTCTTTCTGCGTCTGTATAATAGCATCTGTTGCGCTTTGCGCCAAGCCACACCTTCGCCACACCTTCGGGCGCAATGTCATCTGCTAATTAGACAACGGACTTAAAAACGGACAATGCGCTCGCACAAAATAGCAATGACAGCAAGCGCCACTCGCGAACACACGGTGCGCCGTCTGCAAGATAGGGCCCACAAACAAGAATTTTGAAATCTACTCTAAATGTAACTGGTAGCCATTTCAAGGATTTCAAGACTGGAGATATATGTGCTGACTTTTTAGTTTTGGTAAGCAGCCTTGCAGCTGCATTTTGCACCATCTGAAGTCGGGATAGAGTGGACTGAGTGACACCAAAGTAAAGGGAGTTGCAGTAGTCCAGGCGGGATGAAATAAAGGCATGGATTAATATCTCAAAGTCTCTGAAAGAAAACATAGTTTTGGCTTTACTTAAAATTCTGAGGTGGTAAAAAGATGACTTGACAAGAGTTAATCTGCTTCTCCAATTTAAAATCAGGGTCAAGTAGAAAGCCAAGATTTCTTGCATAAGGTTTCACATAAGTGGCAAAAGATCCTAGTTCACTAATTGCACTATTTGCAGCCACTTGTGAACCAAAAATGAGAATTTCTGTTTTGGATTCATTCAGTTTTAAAAAATTTGCTGACATCCATAGCTTAATCTCTTTTAGACATTCAAGCAGTGGGTTAAGAGCACCAGGGGAAGCACATTTAAAAGGAAGACACAGTTGTGTATCATCCGCATAGCAATGATAGGATATACCGTGCTTTTTCATAATGTGACTGAGTGGCAACATGTACAGTGAGAATAAAATACAACTAAGCACTGATCCCTGAGGAACACCATATGATAAGGGAGCTGATGAAGAAGAGGAATCATTGAAAGAAACCAAAAAAGTTTGTCCCTCTAAGAAGGAAGCAAACCATTTCAGTGCAGTGCCAGAAATTCCAACCCAGTGCTCAAGGCGCTCTAAAAGAACGCAGTGATCAACTGTGTCAAAGGCTGCACAAAGATCTAGTAGCAAAAGTAATGCACAGTTTTTAGCGTCCACTGATAACAATAAGTCATTAGTGACTTTAATTAAAGCAGATTCTGTGCTGTGTTTAGGTCTGAAACCAGACTGGAAGATGTCTAACATCTCATTCTCTGATAGAAATGATTGCAATTGCTGAAAGACCACCTTTTCTAGAATTTTAGAAAGAAATGGCAATTTAGAGATCCATATATAGAGAAAACTAGAAAATAAAATTCCTCTCCACAGTAGGCCTACGAGGTGGCTATAACAACTCGTGATTAAAAAAAAAAGAAACTGGAAAGCCTTCAGTAACAAAAAATGCATCATCTGGAAGCTTTGACTTGACTCTTTATTGTCATTCATGTAAGTATCACAGGCAATAAAGTGATATCATACGTAAGGGTCTTAAAGGAGAAAGCCGGCGTGAATCAACACGTAGTCCTACTGTTTTGTACCGCCAAGCGCTATTGTTAGCCACCTCAATCACTGGATTTCATGCAAGGCAGACTGAGATAGCGAAACGGCAGCTAACGTTAACAGAATGGGGCATTTCAAAACGAAAGCAAATCGATTAAGTTTCGTTTTTGACATGCCTCATTCAGTTAGTGTTAGCTGCCGTTTCGCAAACTCGGTCTACCATGCACAAAATTTTATCATTGAGGTAGCTTTCAGTAGCGCTTAGCAGTATAAAACAGCAGGGCTAGGTGTTGATTCACGCCGGATTATACCTTTAATGCCAAAGTTGTTACATGAAGGTACAAAGTGCTTAAGATAACTATTGATTCCTGATAAACGTTTAGAACTGACCAGATACCAGAAATGGAATCGGGATATATCTTACATGATCAACAGACATACAAATATAAAGCCTGATAATAACACACATAACACTGCATTCAATCATTTTAACATAACATCACAATGTGGTCCATTCATGGATGGTCAAATACATGGTATGGAATGACATTCATGATTTTTCTCTCTCATAACCCCTAACTCATAACTCAGTAAAAGAGATTCACAGGTGAGTTTCTTTTTCTTGGTAAAATGTCCATAAGAATCATCAACCACTGCACTCAAGTCTTCACTGTTCTTCCGTTTTGATGTGGTTCTGCGAGTCGAGATTTCCGAAACAGACTTAACAAAACGAGAAGTGTTCTTCCTGAAGAGGCTTGACCTAGCTGTAAACAAAATGAAAATCTGCAGACCCTGTGCAAACAGACAAACATAAAACAGATGAAAATGAAGATAAAATAAGGAAGAAAAAAAAAAAAAAAAACATGAATACAATGCCTCCCCTTAATCCCTAAGCACTGAACCCTCAATAAACAGGGCAAACAGAGTTCCCCCAACAGTCGTTGTTTTAAAATAAAACAACAATAATAATAATATTGTGCATTATCATTCGGGCTACACTAGATGCGTTACAGAAGCACAGACATCTTTCACTTAACACATCCAGTGTAACGTCCCTGTCACCAATCCATGTAAATCTATTTGCAAACCAAATAATAGGAACCAACGTTGATCATTTTCATGTGTTACATAGACTGAGAAGCTGTTGATAAATGTGATTTTGGTTTCATTCAGGCTGTTTTGTGCACCTTGCTGATTCAGATCCAGCTAATGAAGTTGCCACAGAATCTATCACATTAGAGGCCCCTGAGACCGTAACCATGACCCATAATGAGTCATTTAATCATTTAAGTGGCAAAAAAATTTGGTAAATTACACACAATAGTATCAGTATATACTGTAGCCTAATTAAGAATATATACTGTATGCATAGCCTTTTGTCACGCATTATGGATTGCTAACCTATCCGCCAGTGAATGGTCAGATACTCAAGATCATATTTAACCAATAGGCTACCCAAATTTGGGTTGACTCATGCTAGTTACTTTCTTGAAGGTTCAGGCTATAAGATTAGGGATTCAGACCATATCATTGTTTGTATAGTTTGGTCTTTATGTAGCAGTAATTCACCTGTGTGGAGACCAGCAGACAGAAAAGAACGTTGAGAAAGATGTAGAGTCCATCTGAGGAGGGGGTGGCAAGAACCAGGTATCCCAGAACCCAAGACAATCCCAGTACCACTCCCAAAGAGAAGTTACTCAGAATTTTCTTCTTCAAAGCATTTTTGTTAGAACTAGAGAAGGTTTTGTGAAAAGGAAATTACAGAAGTTAATGGAAACACAGCAGTGCTTGTTGGCTTAAACCCCCCTGAAATTATACTACGGGAAGTCGGAAATACTCTGCTGAAAAACTCTGCTTTTGTTAAGAGTCTTACACATCCTTTGATTTGGACACTGGAAAAGAGTCTGGGCAGCCTTTTCTCAAATAATAACAAAATATCAGTTTCTAAGGGGATCGGGGTGAGATATAAATTTTTTTAGAGTGTTGTGTTTTCTCTTGATTTAGACTAAAGTGTTTGCTAAGAAACATTCAGCATTATCTAGTATCACTACAGAACTTTTAAGCGGCAACAAATACATTTCTTTGCTGTTACATCTCTAATATAAAAATATAAAAGGAATAGTGAACCAACTTATTCACTAGGAATAGTGAATTCAACTTTACCCGCTCTTTGCCTTCTTGGAGGTCATGTAGTATATTAGCACACAAACATTGAAAAGGAGCATTGCTGACATGGGCACCAGAAATCCCCAAAACATTGGCTTGCTGAAGTCAAAATTGTTGTTCTCATCTGTAGCCGCCAGCCAACATCTAAGAAATAGCAGTAGAGAAACACATATTTTGAGAAACTTGAGAGAAAACAGATAGATGATTGTGATTGGCTAAACACCATGATGTCTGAAAACAACCTAGAGCGTTGTGAATGAATAGACACCACTGATGTCTGAGTACAACCAATGGAAGCTAGAGGGACTCGCTGAGCAAATTCAATTTCCTACCACTAGAGTATGTTTAGAGTTCTAGGATACCTTTTCCTATATACCTTCAAACAAAACATTTCCCAGACCTCCCCAAAATGAAGCGCTTTCACACACGAAGGTTTCAGCAGCGGAAGATGACGAGACATTTGAATTTGTTATTTATAATAAAGTTTAGAGTCCTCATAGTACCGTCATGTGTTATATTCAGCCTTGTGACAACGAAAAATACAATATCCAATATTTGTTTGAGACGCAGATTAACAATGCTGATGTAATTAGCCTAATAATGTTAACGTAGGTATCTAGAAAGTTTACAACACACTTCTTTTTTAAGATATTATCACTTTTTTCATTTTACATTGTTGAAATTGGATTTGGACACAGGTCCCTTGGCAGATTATTTCCTGAAGGTAATTTGACATATTTACTTGACACTCGGTTTCAAGAGATAAGGGATAGGTGAAGGAGAGGGCTAAGGGAGAGGTGCAAGGTTAGAAATGAGATTCAGCCTAAATCTTTAAAAAAAGAGTCATAATTCAAGTCTCCTTACATTTCTTGTTGCCGGTAGTTCAGGGGGTTGTCCACCCTGTATGAAAGCCCCAGAGATACTGCCACCATGACAGCAGGGAATCCTGTGAAAAGACAAAAGACATCACTATACATCAATAAAGAATGTACTCTCAATGCCGATTACATAGCCTAGATTATGCTTTAAGTAGTCTAGTTTAACACTGCCGCAACATTCTATAGAGCCGTAATTTAAAGATCACTCACCCCAGCCTAGTATCATGTAAATGATGGTAAAATTTCCAGATTGTCCCTTCAAGAACGACAGCAGCAGGTCAGCGGCATACAGCGTGTTAAAAGAGAAAGTAGCTAACAGGAAATATTGCAGTAAAGCAGTGACCACAGTGCAGGTTCCTGTGTCCTTTGAGGATGAACTTTCATTTGACTGGAAACTTTCTCCTTCCTTTTCAGAATCAGGATTGGAGATGCCCGCCAGGAATGTGACATTAAAGATAATCATTGTGGCACAGATGCAAACAAGGAGGACAGTGTGAGCGTTTCTTCTGGCCTTCCTATAGGAGATATCGGATTAATTCTTTCTATAGAAATAATTAGCTTACTCTTCTTTGATTCAGCTTGAAATAAACTAAACACTTAATAAAAGTTAAAATCATGTTGTTTGAATTCACTGAGTTCTGTCCATAGGAAGAAAAATTGGCACAACATACTGTAATGTAGGCCATCTTATACTCAGTGAATGCCACCTTAAGCATACATAGACTACTTTCAGTTTCATTTCCCATAGTTAGCATTGTTCACAGTTTATTTCCCAATTAGCTAGTTTCTAGCTCAGTGCTCTTCTTCCAACAGCACCCTGTGAGGTCTACCAACAGAACTATGGTTGGATGTTCTCCAGAGTATAGACTTTTGCTAGCTCAGTGTGCTTGTCCACTTTAACTGGGTTGAGTTTGCCAGTCATTTTTTTTTTTTTAACTCTTTACCTGGTTAAAATCTGATACACAAGGGTTATGCTGACCCCCACAATGGACAAGGAACATCCCACAATGCTGATCACATTCAGAGCTGATGCTACCTTTTCGTCTAACTCCCTGAAGGACTGGAAAAAAAGACAAAACAAAAAAAGACATGATTCAAAGGCATAAAAACATTGCAATTGAAATAGGTCATTGATTGTTTTGCAGATGCCAGAAAAAAATGGTCCTGCAAGAACGTGACAAAATTCTGCTCCCCAGTAAATGTTCCAAGTTTTTATAATGTTGCAATATATTTTGGGACCTTATTACACCAAACTTTTCCTTTAAGCTTAGAACAAATCTGACCTAAGTTCTCACCATGATCACAGCAAAGTTAGTTGTATGGTTACAGTGGCATTGGAGACTGGACAGATTGGAATTGGATTTATAACAGCCCATTGTGCTCCAGTCATTGACTTCATAATCCCAGAAAACACATTTAAAATCATTCAAAACTTGACCAGGGATATTCTGGAAACAGACAGAAAAAAGACATTGGTTTTGATACTGGGTGTCATGAATGTATGGAGATACTGTTGCATGTGCTGGTGATGTGTATGCATTATCTTTAATTAACTTTACTATATTCCCAGACAGAAAAGGATTTTGGACAGCAAGAGTACCGAGGGCTTGAACTTTAGATCCACATGCTCGGCTTCAATGCCTAATATACTGCCTGAGATCACCCTCCCGGCAGTGCCAGGGGCATGTGGAGAGGACGTTGACTGGAAGAAGACATCATTGTCATAAAGTGCAAAACCAACATCAATATCGGCATTTTGTCTTGGCACATCTGTGAAAGAGAAGGAATAATATTTTCATTCTATGCTCAGGTGTACTTTTCAGTATTTTTCAGGTGTGTCGGATGTTCACATACCTGTGGGAAATTTTATGAAAATCTCAACTTCAGAAGGTTTTCCAATTTCAATCATTTCTGAAACATTATTGTTCACAATAATTCTGTTTGCCGTGAAGTTATTGGATTCTCCTATTTGGAAAAAAATAATGAATGTGTAAAACAAAATGCTAGCCTGTAAATATATCAGCATTTCCACAAATGCATCTCAACATTTCTAACTTTGTGTAATCTCAAGTCATTTCAAGATTCCATACCAGTAAACTACTCCAGCATTGCCCAGTTACACAGGCTGGATTAACCAGTTCAGGGTGTGTTTTCACATAAAGGTACACATTTAAAGGTTGGCTAATTTTACCATCCTAAAAGCTAAAACTAAACACCAGCATGATATTTTTTTCTGATATCTTGTACAGGTATAATTTTTTTCCAGTATGTGCCAGTTCAATAACTCTATAAACACAAGTCATAGATATTTGGAGGAAGAAAGTTATTACAGTCAGTAAGGTTTTTCAGAGGATCTGAGTGGAATCAGTGAAAAGGCTGTAATTTTTGAACAGTCAAATCTCACCTGTGAGAGCGCTGAACTGAACACCCTTTGACTCATGACTTTTCAGTTGTGCAGTTTGTACCACCATCTTGGGCTGAACCACCTGTGACAACTGACCTTTTGGCTTCAATGATAGATTACCTATGGATTTTGTGAGTCTACAACCAGAAACATACACATAAACATATAAACAAACATTCACAGAAGGGTTTCCTGCTTTATTGCACTACAAATTTTCTTTCTGTCCAATGTAATTTAGCAATTTTTCTTCTCTGTGCCCTAGACACATCTGTCTGAGAATTCTTTCCCATCACTGAGAAGAACACTCAGCCATATTCAGCTGCTTATGGTAGTCTACTCATAATCAAGGGGATGATGTAAACTTTACCCCACTGTTGAGCTCTCTGTTGTTTCAGAGTACTGCTGAGGGTCAGCAGACAGTAACTGACTGACTGTAGTTACTGCTGATGTTGCTGTTTCCTATAAAAGAACAATGTACATTATACAATTAAATGTAGGTCATAATGATCTCCCTCGCGTTTTTGAATGTGTATTTTTGTGTGTTTTTTATTTAGTTTTACATTTTAACAGTCTTGAACTTCACAATAGGACAGGCTTACATATGTTTTATTATCTATTTTGAATTATTCTCAAAGTCATATGCACCATTTGGGTAAATACTGTGGAAATTGCAGTGTGAAGAGACAAGAGACAATTTCTACTTTTGAACACGCAATGGCGTGTCGTTTATTTATTCATCCATTAAAACCGTTAATTCAAACATGGCGCTGAACATAACATAACAACGCTGCGTATCCCATAATAAACAAATATAGAATCCTTCCTTAAAGGGACAGCGTTGCAGTAACGATAACACAATGTGGATTGCATAATAGAACAAACCTACCAGCAGTGTGCAGAAGCAGGATAGGGAAACATATCAATAAACTAGGTATGGTGAATTATAACCATATAGTGTCCACTACAATACACATATTTTCCACCTCTCCTCAAGTTAAACAAATGGAGCACAGCGTTAGTTCAGGCAGGTCACGGAGTCTCGCTAGCTTCCCTGGTTGGCCCCGCAGACAGCCAATCAAACTTTTTATTGCTGCTCTCCCTGCCTGCTTTCCGTGTTTGAACATGGAAGGGCAGGGGGCCCCCAGAACAGCTGCATACCGCCAAATTATGTAATTCATGCAATAGTAATAAAAATCTATTTCTTGACAAAGTGGTCCTGGCTGAACTGAGTTTTACCTATCTTCAGTTTATCCAGTCGTTCCCTGAGTATGACAGTAGAAGTATTAGCTTCAGTTTAGCATTTACCGTTAGCATCTCTCCCATTATAGTCTGGCTATAATGACTATAATGTCACAATAAAGGGACTAAAAATTCGGAGATTTTCCCAATTAAAACCTGACTCCTCTTGATTATCATTGTGACTTACTAAAACTAGAAAAGCGCTCAGAGAGCGCAGACCTCCGCCAAGACAATGTGGTCAAAGATGGTGTTCTGGATCACCTATCGCCACCAAAATCGAATCAGTTTTTACTTGTCCCAATAGACACGTTGTCCGAAAATGTTATCCAAATCCATGCAATACTTTTCGAGTTATGTTGCTCACAGACACACACACACACACAGACACACACACGACGAGCAAAACATAACGTCCTTGGCGGAGGACATTGGATGAGAGAAGTCCCATACCATAGCAGGATAATCACCTGCTGTAGGTCTTAATACACTTTGCAACTACAGAAAAGTCAACAAAACTATCAGAATTCATAGTCGCTTTTGAACAATACAGTAGGAGAGCTGTAGGAGAGACAGTAGAGATGCTAATGGTCTAATCTGATTCGATGATCTATGCTAAGCTAGAGCTAAAAGTCCTACGACCAGATGCAGCGAACCGCTGGATATAATGACTCAATATATGAGATATATGACTCAACTATTTAATTCAAGAGGAGGTGGAAAATGAGTGTATTTCCAATAATGATAGCATATCACTTTAACAGTTTATTATGTAAAAGATATTACCATATTACTAATATTAGGGATTGGGAAAAAACTAACTTGTGATATTTGTGCATTGTCCTACCTCAGTGATGTTTGTATTTTCATCAAGGATGCGAATGATAATTTCTGCTGCAAAATTGATGTCTGAGGATTTCAGTGCTGCAGGATTAGAGGTCAGCAGTTGTGTGCTGCTAGCAAGCTTCTGTGCCTTCACTTCATTGATAGGGCCACTAATCTGGTATCGGGTAAGATAACAAAGTCAGTATATTATTTTAAAGTTAGCCTACCTCAGGGATGCAAGATGCATACTGTAAATCTCAAATCTTAACTTGAATTGAAATTTAGTAGCCAGTGGTAGCGGGTACCAGTAGAAATGATTTGATGCCAATTTTGCCGAGGAATATTTGTGAACATTTTAGTAAATCATTTTTAGGAAGTCAGCTCATCTGTAGTACTGTAGACCAAGTAGCCATCAACTTACATTAGCCAGAAGGTATTCCAGTGTCAGTCCACAGTCCATCTTCTGAATATGAGCAAACTGTGGATGTGGCTGTCCTGTGTTACTAACACATCTTGCAGTAGCTTTTGAGATGCCAGCTGGGGAGGGAAACAGGTGGTGATGACACATCAGACAGTCAAACTAAAACAAAACTAATACACAAAATACCAAAATATCTTAGCAAGTTGCCTTACGGTTGTTTGTATCATGTTCACAAGTCTCCTTAGAGTAGGCAGACCAGCCAATTACAGTTTTTGGAAAAGTGAAAGACTCCAGTTTGTCTTCTTCACAGAAGTTAGCTGGAAATAGGAACCCCACTTGTTAATGTTGTAATATAAATTGATTGTTAATTGTTCAATGTCCATTGCTTAGCCTTCCTTTTGGTCAACAAGTTAATTTAAACAACAATTTAAACATGAAACTTATATTAATGAATTGTGGGTAGAACTACATAAATGACTTTGACAAACAGGTTTCCATGAACACTGACCTATAGAGCATGTGACACCACTCCACTCATCTGGGCAGATGCAGAATCCATTTTGCAGCTCACCACCATTGGAGCACTGCAGTGGTGCTTTGGTTGTAGAGATGGTGATTGCAGATGACATGTCAGGTGAGCTGGACGTTTTGATGGCATCTGAACTTGTTATCAGATCAGGGGCTGTTGTGTCCAAAGTTGTTATCACAGTAGGGGTTGTCCTGTCTGTACTTGTCATCAGAACAGGGGTTGTAGTTTGTGCAGCACTGGGTACATTTGTAGAAGGCACTGTGCTAATAATAGTGGTGGGCTCAACAGTGGTGCTTGGGATTTCTAGAGAACGAAAAGGAATATGAATGGCAATGGCAGATATCTTGATATCAGACGTCATTTCAGTGGCGTAACAAGTCTGTCACGGGCCCAGGTGCGACTGTGCATTGCGGGCCCCCCTTAGCCCAAGAAAAAATTATGGAGACATATCCCTAAATGGACTCTGGTGTTAGCCTAACTCTAACTTACATGTAGGCTATTACTCATCATCTGCATCAAACGTCAAAACGGACTCAATGTACACATAAATGACAAATGTAGCCAACTATGCATAAGATCACCCTCTTGCACTTCACCCTTGCTTTGGATGAAAAGCCTCTGCTAAATGCACAAATGTTAACGTTAGTGCTGAGTCTCTCTTGCCCCGTGCTGCTCAAGCAAGATTATCAAGGTGGTCCCCCTAAGCACAATGCCAGAGAAGATGATGAAACACAAGTAACGTTAACGGCCTATCCCAGGCTAATCATAACGTTAACGTTACCACACCAAAGACACAAATTGATGACAGCGAGCGGTCCGTGTAACGCTTTGCAGTGCTTTGATCCATTTTTAGAATCAACGTGGAAAAAATGAAAATTGGGTTCAAAACTTCAATTTTCCATTTATCAGACAACTCAGATAATAGGTAATTGATGCTGTTTGTGTATTTCATTGTTGTTTGTCAGTTGCTTTTGAAAGAGTGGATAGTTGAATTTGATACCAAAGTAAAAATGAGTCAATATTTCAATATTCCATTTCTGCGCCGTGGTTGGACTGAACCATGCGCGCTGAGGGATGTCTTGGTTCAGGTAGGGTAAATGAGATGGATGTACAGGAGACCCATAACGTTACAGACCTGACAGAACTACTGGCCCACCATCTGGCTTACCTGCAAACTCTCTAATACAGAAACCTATGAAGTTGTTGCATGATTTAATATTTTCATGTTTTACCGTGGCCTATTAGAACACCTCCACCGGCACCACCCTTACGCACAATCAAGCATGTGAAGAAACGGTGATGCCGAGTGTTATGCCACCTTGGATATATTTGGGGACGATATGAATACAATTTTGTTTAGACCAGGGGTCTTCAACAGGTAGTTCATGAGCTGCTCGCCACCTGAGTAGCTCAAAGAGTCACAGGAAATGTAATTGAATTTCATAACAGCCTAATCACACAATCTTGATATCTTTAGGCTACTGCTTTAATGCTCTCTGATTAGAAGTTATGTTGGTAGAGTGCACCAGATTTGGTTATAACTACAGAGACGCAGATATAGCCTACATTAACAATGTGACAAGAGTAAGTTCGTGAATGACCTCTAGGCTACTTCAAAAGCAAAGCAGACATATCAGCTGAACCGAAACTTCGCATATGGTTACAGCGCAACTGTACACGGTAACCCCCGACCAGGTGGCGAGAAGCTCGAGGTACCTGTTGGAGACCCCTGGTCTAAACAAAATGTTACTTTTATATCGTGACGAAATATAGCCTAGGTGGCATAGTCAACACTCGGCATCACAGTTTCTTTATGAGCAAAGAGCGAGTGTTCCAACTTGGCCACGGTGAACATAAATCACAACAACTTCATAGGCTTCTGTAGGCTATTAGAAAGTTTGCAGGTTAGCCTGCAGGTGGGCCAGTAGTTCTGTCAGGTCTGTACGTCTCGAGTTGACTTGATAAGTCTATTCACCTCATTTATAGGCTAGCTAAGGCCTCTCTCTACAAAAAAATTTGAAATATTGACTCATTTTTACTTTGGTGTCAAATTCAACTATCCACTCCCTCAAAAGCAACCATCAAACAACAGTGAAATACACAAAAAGCACCAATTATCTATTATCTGAGTTGTCTGAAAAATGGAAAATTGAAGTTTTGGACGCAATTTTCATCTTTTTCATGTGAATTCTAAAAATGGATCAAAGCACGGCAAAGCGTTACACGGACCATGAAAGCTAGCCTGACACGCCAGACTATATTTGCTACCGCTAGGGGTACGTCTAGAGTTCTAGGCTACATGAAAGCCACTTCAATGATTGAATTTCGTGCATCGTAGACCGAGTTTGCGAAACAGCAGCTAACACTAACTGAATGAGGCATGTCAAAAACAAAACCTAATCGATTTGCTTTCGTTTTGAAATGCCCCATTCTGTTATCATTAGCTGCTGTTTTGCTATCTCAGTCTGCGTTGCATGAAATCGAATGATTGAGGTGGCTATCAGTAGCGCTTGGCACTATAAAACAGTAGGGCTACGTGTTGATTCACTCCGGATTTTTCCTTTAATGACAGAAGTCATGACAGGTTTATAAAGTTTATGACAGATTCATGACGACATCATGTCATAGTTAATGACAGTGTCATGTCAGTCTTATGACAGTACCTTCAAATAAAGTGTAATCCATGTGGTGTGAACATTAGTTAGAGGTCTGTTAAAATGTACTGTACATACAGTTTTGCCAGTGTCTGGCTTTCACAGTATTTGTAAGGCATAAACATAAGCAGCTAATTTAAAGTGTACATGTACACAAGTGTCATGTCAAACACACACACACACACCCGTGGACATTATAATAACTGACACAAGACATAAAAGAAGGCTTAAGTCAAAGTTACCAACTGCCCATATTATAGGAAAATGAAAAGGGAGAAACACCTCCAGTTGTAAGTAAAGTATAAAAGTATAAAAGTATAAAAATGATGTGCTGTCACTTACCAGTGGTTTTAATGGTAGTTGGAGTTGGCTTTATTGTCGGAGGAGTTGTTGGTACTGGTGGGATTGGAACTCTTGGCCAGTAAACAAAGTAATTTTTGACAACAGTTGCTCTAAAATGTAAATTACAAAAAAAAAGTTGGGA
Organism: Sardinella longiceps; assembly: GCA_027497455.2. NCBI lineage: Eukaryota > Metazoa > Chordata > Actinopteri > Clupeiformes > Clupeidae > Sardinella > Sardinella longiceps. The sequence goes on along the minus strand of JAODXP020004607.1, from coordinate 9,764 downwards.
CATCGTCTAAAACAGGAGCGAGTTTGAGTACTGTGAAACACGATTTGTTCAACAGAAACAGAGGTGAGTGGAACACTTTGTTCCTTGCACAAGCACAGTTGAGAGTCACTTGTATTTGTTTAGTAATTTTATCCAAGCCTGATAAAATTCATATAAATATGGGGATTACTTCATTTTCAACTCTTATTCTTTAACTGGAGGGGAACACTGTGCTCTCTGTCTTTATTATTTATGCAGTGGGTTTCTGATACATCTCACTGACACACACACACCAAACGAGAGAAAACTATCTCGTCAGATTGTGGCAAAACATTTCGTTATGTTGTGGCCCCTTCGTTCAATCCCTAAAGTTTAGCAAATTGGTTCTGAACTCGCCCCAGGGATATGCAACTGGCGGCCTCATGTTTGTAGCCCTGAAAGCACCCTCTTATGGCCCAAATGATTCTCCAGACAGAAAAACAAAACACTTTGCTACCTTCCTCATGCAAGTTTGCTCAGAATTGTTTTACTGATTAACCGCTACTAGATGAAAGCTACAAAGAATTTTCTAAATGAGCAATTTAAAAAGCTACCAGTCATCCACAAGCTGTGTCATCCACATAGTACTCCTCTGCATGAAGAGTGCCCAAACTACATATTGACATAGGATAGCCAAAGGACTGATGACTGAACTTGTGTACTGCGAGGAGGGGACAATCTTTAAGATCCTCAATTCCTCCAGTTCAGTTCAGTTCAGGTTTATTTGTCATATGCATATTAGTACAGGTACAGTACCACAGCAATGAAATATAGTGTGCCTTGGCACTCTCTCCGCAATAATAAATAGCATTAAGAAAGAAACCTATAAATAAAATTTAAAAGGAAACCATATAAAAAAAATTGGAAGTCCTATAAATAACATTTTAAGAGAAAGACTAGCAAACCTCATAGCTTAACCACATCCCTCCTACCAGATGAACTCTCATTCATAAGCCTTATTACATGGGGGTAAAAGCTATCCCTAAAACGGGACGTGCGTGTTGGGAGACTCTGCAAACGCCTCCCTGATGGAAGGTATGGAAGGTTAGTTTTACAAGTGTCGTAGGCTACATCTTTACCTAGGCTATTTGGAAGATATATAAGGCTATGGAATATCAAGAGATATAGTTTCATACCGAAAATAGAAAGTTCCACTTCTTGGAGCAGTCCAATAAATTACAAACTCTGTAAAGACAAAATTATCTGGCATATTTGGATGAACAAGGGTGTCACCCTGTATGGAAAGAGAGAAACAAGTTTGCGTTGCAGAGTTTTTGCACCATTCAAGGGTAAATCCTACAAGACCTAAAAAGTTAAAAAGACTACAATTTAATTCAAACAATTTCACCTGTAGGCCTACATTGTTTAAACAACTGTCCAAACTCAAAGGAGAAACACAGTAGGTCTACTGAAAAACAACATCAATTTGACCACTGAGTGTACTCACATTATTATTGCAGGATACCCTGGCAAGATCTATGTTTCCCACGATCACCTGCCCAAAAGAGCCAGCAGGTCCACTATCCTCAGACATTCGAGCGTCCATCATTATTCCCCTCAAATCTTCTGAGCTGACGAAGTTGACTAAAAAACATTGTAAAGAAATGTTTTTGTGTGTGTGTGAGCGTGTGTGTGTGATTAATTATGACCGCCACTAGCGTAGCGGTCATATAGTGATACACATTTATTTATTTTATTTTTTTCCCTTTCTTTTTTTTTTCCTCCCGTCATCTACTTCCTGAATTTTTGGTCAACGATTCTAGGGACACCGTAACACCAGGGCACATGAAACTTGGTGGGCATGTTGCCCCAGTAGACTTTTACGGGAAAATTTAGTTTGGTCCCCAAAGGCCACTCCGTCTTTGCGGATGATGAAATGTTTATGGAATGTTGGTCTCAAGAGCTGACATCAACTTAGCTTATAACCAGTCATTTGTGATTTGCACCCCCATGGTAAAAAAACGAAAATGCAATATTATACTGATTTAATTGCCCCTGTCTTTAGATCAGATGTTATGAACTGCACCAAATTTAATGTGTATGATGAACCTGACATCTTGTGGGAATATGTCAAGTTTTGTGGAATTTCATCCATGGGGGGCTATAAAATAGATGTACATTTAATGACTGTACAACCATCAACCTGTAGATGGTGCTATTAATCGAACGGTTACCGGTTTGGGATGATAGGCCTACTGTCTCACACACACACACACTCACACACACACACAGGACAGAGAATGTGCAGAACTGTGCAGGTCAGATTTTGTACCGCCATGCGGTACATCTAGTTGCTATTAGCCTAACTATTTATCACCCGTTGGAATGGAATACTGCTTTCTGATTGGCTGATAGGGTGGCCCGTTATGTAAGGGACCGAGACAACACAGGGGCTCTAATTGTCAAACAAACAAAATAATATAAATAACCACAGAATTATATAGAGGACTTCTATATCTATGTAAATAACAATAACATAGCAGTGCTATAACACACAAACAAACAAAATAATATAAATATAACAACCCACATTCTAGCAAATCACTCACAAGATTGCTTGGGAGTCTAAAACTTACTCCCATCCTCCCCCCAACCGTCTTTGGCTGGTTTGTTATATTTGGTGCACAACACGGCCTCATACATTTGTTTGAGTTTTACAGCCCCTGTGTTGTCTCCCGCGACTTTTTCACAGTGTATTCAAGAGGCAGACAGTTAGTGAATCAAGGGGAGATGCCGGCGATTTGAAATAAAAATTGCTCAGAAAACCATGCAGGAACTCATTTTGCACCTTTAATGCCTTGTGTTCTCCTTCAGAGAAGCGTGCCTATATTCATAATCTTTAAGTTCCATAGATATCTGTCAACTGTACCTTGAACTGTTTCCCCCATCTGTACATCCTTAAATGAGGGAGTAATTAGAAATGGTGGTGTGTTTGCAGAAGGTGTGCCATGATCGACCTGCCAACTTGTGCATGGTGTCAATCGAGTTCCATCTTTATAACACCAAATACATGGCAAAGTCATCTCTCCAATCAGGACAAAAACAATCAACCCAGACATCTGCATCTAAAACAAAGAAAAAACAACCTTCATTATTTTACACTCATTAGAGGCCTTTCAAACATTTTGAGTAAATCTGTTAAACCGTGACATTTTTAAGTTAGAACATCCATGCAAAATAATGTTTTTTTTAATAAGTTTTAAACTGAACTATAAACAAGAACAGTTTTAGACAGAACTTACCTTCAAAAAGAGTAATTTGTCTTTTTAGCCACTCTGTTATGTTTGAGACTGCTCAATTTGTGTGACAATGTGACCAGGACTCTTTAAAATGTTCTTAACTAGCTTAAAAATACTCAAAGATACAAATACATACACGTAAAAACAACTTGCCGGCCAATTGGGAGCTAGATCATGCTGACCCCAGTGGAGTGGAAACTGGAAAGAATGGTGTATGTGATGTCCAACTGTCTTAAATTCAGCTGTGGAAATCAGATAAGCAGGATGTGCATGCACCAATAAGCAAGATTTACATGCACCAATCATAGTCCATCATAAACTAATTGTATTGCATATGTCACACCCCATTTTATTGCAATGCCATATTTCTGCACTGGTATCGATGGAGCACAGTTTACTTAATCCTGTGTAGCAGACAGAGATTTAATAGTTTTAAATAGGCTATATTGTACAAGTGTCCAATACTAAATCACTATACAATCACACACATAAGAGGCTTTTTCCAGTTTTATTTTGTTTATTGATACCTTTTTATAAATTTACAAGGAAATATTGGCACACACACACTCACACAGGCTAGCCAACTAACTCAGAGCAATTCACGAAGATCAATCGACAGAGTGACCAGACCTAGTACTGTATGCAATCCCTTGAAGTACACTGTAGGCTACTTTCTGTATATCTTTCAGCTAATAAAACAGTGATCCATCCAGCTGTCCAGTGTCTAGTGTGTGTGTGTGCAACCCAGTAGAGTGGTGCTGCGGAGGTGGAGACCGTCACACAACCATATTGAACCTTGCAAATGGCATGGGGTAATAATGACATCTTCCGGAAATATCATCCCCTCAATGCAATGTTTCAGGGCCAATGTGGCTTCCTGAAATAAAACCATGCCCATCTTTTATGGTGAAGGCTATGTGATGACATGGAGCACCTTAAATTCCAAAATCCAACAGAAATTTATCAGGATGAACAGTATCCAGGATCCATGAAATAACTGGACTTTAAAAATATAAAACTGCCTGCATCTATGGGAGTTTAAGGGTTCAAATACTTATTATGATGGAATATTTAACCTTTTTATGAAAATTGGGACCCCCTAACCTAGATTTATATGTGGGTAAAAGCATTTTGGTAGGTTATTACTGTAAGCATTTTCCCAGTCTGACAACCCCAACTCTTCTTTTAGCATTCTTTTAGCTTTAGCTTTGCATACCTGCAGGAATGTAAAGTAGCCAGATAGCAACTCTGGCTATTAGTGCATTCCAGAACCTATGCTAAGCTAAACCTAAAGGGTAGGTCTCCAGATTAGGAAAGCATGGGATCAGTGTCAGCCTAATGGAGCAGAATGAAACTTATTTTTAAAACTTGAGCCAGTTGAAGGGCTAAAGCAGACTTCCTTGCATTACCAGACTTCCTTGCATTCATTAGTAATGATCACACACACACACACACACACACACACACACACACACACACACACACACACACACACACACACACAGTGAGCAGCATACAATGCAGGTAACAGGTTATGTAGGTGATATAGCATGACATAAAGTTTTCTGAAAATTACCCTGTGGTAGAATTTTTATTTATATTCTATGTACAGATCAGAGGAACTCATGAATTTATATTATGTGCTCAGCAACATTTTTGCTGACAAACTCTTTTGCTGCCATCTGCAGGAAGATTCATTTTCTGCAGACTGTTGCATTTGGTTCTGAAGAGGAGTTCCATGGTTCTGAAGTACTATGGTTGTGTATATGGCTTCATGCTAGGACACCATCACCACAAATTCTGTAGTGAATCAACCAGTAGCCCTAATTGTTTCATATTGCCAAGTGCTGTTGGTAGGTATAAGAAAGTAAGAAAGTCACTGTGACGCCCTCTGCTCCCCCTGCAGTAGAGCTGGAAATATTTGCCCGAACCCGACGGGGCCCAACAGGACCTGCCGGGTTCGGGCCGGTTCGGGGTCTAATTTCAATATTCCAAGCGGGCCCGGCTCGGGCTCGGGCTGAAAGCCGATACGCGGCAAATATGCGATCACATGATACGCTCTAACGTTCGATCTACAGGCATGCGTTAGTAGATGCAAAATGGATGTAGAAGAAGTTAAAGGAGATTAGCCCTTGGCGAATTCATGTTGGTCGAGCCAGTAAATGCGTAGGTCGGAGGTGTGGAAACATTTTGAGCACGTTCACAATGAGAAAAACGAGGCAGTGGGGTATGTCAAATGCAAGTAGTGCGACGTGATGTTAAAGTATGACAGCAAGACAACTGGTAATTCTTCCCTAAACAGGCATGTTGAGCGAAAGCTGTAAACGTGCTGATCAAAGCCAAACGTCTATGTCTAAAAATGACTCATTGTTGACTGCTTTGATATGCGCACAATTGAAAAATGTCGGGTTGCAAACGGGTTCGGGCTCTATGAAGCTGTCAATCATACGGGCCGGGGGCGGGCTCGGGTGGAGTTCTCTCGGGCTGGGGCCGGTTCGGGTCTTAGTTTTAAGGCCCCGTTTCAATCTCTACCCTGCAGGCTATCGGGGTTCCTTGTGCTGGCCAGGCGAGGAACTCCATTTCCCAGTCTGCATTGGGCAAGGCCAATTAGGGAGATTACCCACACCTGGCGCCGGTGTGGGTATATAACCACCCCCATTCCCATTTCGGGAGATCTTCCGCTTTTACTCATTTTTGACCTGACACCCTTTTTCACACACACCACTTTGCAGACATCCCTACTTATTCACATATGACCCACATGCATGCAAACACTACCTTTTCTACCCCTAGACATTCTTTTTGCTATTTTTGCTTACTTTAAATAAACTTATTTTTGCTTAATTTTTGAACCCATTGTGTTGCCTCTTTTGTGTTGCGCTTCCAAACGAGCCAGGCGTAACACAAAATTGGGATCTCGCCGGGATTTTTCACTTTTTGCAATTTTTGCGCTTGTGGGTCTGTTTGATTTTCAGCCCATTCACAAAATGTTTGCCCGGTGACGTCATCAATCACGCACGACAGGTAGTAAGCAGCTGCTCAGCTGGGTCATTTGACCTCTCCATCGAGCACTGTTTTGTTGTTTTCCGATTTTATTCCTTTCGTGTTTTTCTGTTCTACTTTAAGCGTCGGAGACAATCCTGGGAGGAAGTTTTTTAAAAGCTTCTCCAAGGGGCACGTGAGAACGGCTGCACTTGTTAGGGTGCAGTGGCCTCAAACCCGGCACGTCTCAGAAGCGCCAGGTGTAGGACAGATAGCTTGTTAACGTTGAGGACTGGAGTGCGTGGTTGCCATCCCGGGTGAGTATTTTTGTGTTCACATATCTTTTTCTGAAATTTTGTTGAGACTTTTTGGATGTCTGAAGGGTGTGTGTGTGGTCGTGTGATTAAGTTGATTTCGTCATTGTGTGTTTGTAGGCGTGTGTCGCCGATTTTTGTGCTCAGTTTGTGGTTACCGGTAACGTGACGCTGGCGGCTTGAGTTAACGGTGCCATAAAGCGCAGCTGGGTAGCTTATATCCTGTGTGGGATTGAGATTCTAATGTTGGCGAATTAACGTTGTTGCAACTTTCTTTGTGAGTTGGACTAATCTTTTGTCTGTTTTTTTTTTTTTTTCAGATTAGTTACTAGTCTAAATTAGCAAGGTTGGTTACATTGGAGGTTCTCTTTGATGATTTCTAGTAGCATTGGTTAATATGGCAAGCCATTTTGACATTTCTTCCATAATATGGTAAGCCTTTTCCTTGTTTTTCCCCCCTTTTGTATTTGTAAATGGGTGGTATAGTTAGTCTGGGGACGCCTAGTTTTCTAGCCAGCCATTACCCATTTAGTTTTTGTGTTAATTTGCTACTAACGTGATTTCAACGTGTTGCGGACAATCTGGGTGCCACCCATCGAACGGTATCCGTACAAACAACAGTATCCTAACTATAAAATTAAAACATGCGCACTAAAATTCTCCAACGTCTACTCACCGGGACTTGTCTTCTACAACATGAATTTCATTACAACTATATGCGCTGATAGTTTTAAAATCAAATTTGTAGACAACCGGGCGTGGTGCATGGTGCACCCACAGGTGTTGGGGAGGCCCTAATCAAGCGAGATGAACTGGTTTGTTCAAGCCGTGTCCATCAGCGGTGCCAACACCATGCCACCTCAGCTATGATTTGCTGGCATGTGTGCGGGATGCCGTTAAATTGATGAATCCCACTGCATTATTAATTAGAATTTGTACGGGATACCGTTGACAAACGTTAGTCTTCTGTGTTTGTTAGCCTCCTGTTGTGACTGGTGTACTGGTCTCTTGAACTAGTGAATTTTTTTTGTGCGGAAGTTTAGCAACAGTGGTTTGCATTTTCTTGTTGATTCTTGTGTAGTGGAATAAAAACACATTTAGTCATGTCCAGTGTAGTTGAGGAGTTTATTGCTTCACCCTCTGTGGTGTTATTGTCACACTACAGCAAGGAACAACTTGTGCATATAGCAGAACATTATAAAATGACGCTTACTGCTCAGCTTAAAAGAGCTAAACCTTCTTTGGTTAATGCTATTACTAGTTATTTGACAGAGTGTGGGGTACTGGCTGAAATGCCAGGGAGTCAAGCTAGTCTTTCAGTTCCCCTCACTCCCATGTCTGATAAGGAGGTTCGTTTTCGAGAAATGGCAGTGCAGGAAAAACGTTTTGACATGGAAATAGCGTTAAAAAAATTGGATATGGAGTGGGAAGAGCAGCAACGGCAGTTTGAGCTTCGTAAGCTTGAATTGGAGCTTGCTGCCAAAGGCCTTCCAGTTCCTTCTCCTTCCTTTGAGTCTAGGCCGCCTTTACCATCTGGTGCCACTCCACTAGACATTAGCAAGTATGTCAGGATGGTACCACCCTTCTCCGAGAAAGATGTCGATAAGTATTTTCCTCATTTTGAGAGGGTGACTACCTCCCTGAAATGGCCTAAAGACATCTGGACATTGCTATTGCAGTGTGTGTTGGTTGGCAGGGCTCAGGATATCTATGCTTCATTGTCCCCTGAACAGTCATTGTCTTATGATGTGGTGAAGTCTTCTATACTACGTGCCTACGAGTTGGTTCCCGAAGCATATCGGCAGCGCTTCCGTCAACTTAAGAAATCAGATGGCCACTCTTACGTTGAGTTCGCTCGTGAGAAAGAGCATCTTTTCAATCGTTGGTGTACTTCTCAGAGAGTAGATTCATTTGAGTTGCTCAAGGAGCTGATTCTCTTAGAAGAGTTTAAGAACTGCGTGCCTGATGTGTTGAAGACGTATCTGAATGAGCAGAAAGTGAGCACTTTGTCTAGGGCTTCAGTACTGGCTGATGAGTTTGTGTCACATGTGTGATATTTTTGATTTCACTTTATTATCTTTGCCGTGCTTTTGTTTTTGTGTGCTGTGCTTTGCTTTTGTGTGCTGTGTTTATTATTAGGTTTTGTTTTATCACCCCTCCCGGCGCTACCAATGGGTCCACTGGCTGCCATCAATGAGACATTCATCTATCTGTCAATCCTGGTGAGCTGGCTAATTGGACTTTATTTGGGACAGGTGTGTGTGGGGGAGTGTTTTCTTATTTATACACACAGGTAGGCAGAAGCCATTGTTCAGAGTGAAAGCAGCACGCAGCAGTGGTCCGTCGGCTGATTCCGTCTCGAGTTCATCTGCCTGGGCGTCTTACTTGGTTGCCGTCCGGCGAAAGGAGCTACCCGCGACAGAGGAAGGGAGAAAGGCGCGCTATACATCTCCGGGTCCTGGACTTTGTCTGGGCCCGGTTAAGTAAGTTCTCCCTTGCTTCTGTGCTTAGTCCTGGAGTGCCGCTACGGAGCTAGCTACGCTGCCTGCTGCCGGTGTCTCTATTGTTTTGCAGGGCTGTTGCTGTGCTGTGCGGTCTGCCTCTCTGCTACACTGTGCTGTGCCTGCCTCTCGCTGCCTGCTTCGCTACTGTCCTGTGTGCCCCGCTGTCTGCTGCTCCACTGCTCTTCTTGCCTGCCTCCCGCTGCCTGCTTGCAACTGCTGTGCTTCCTGCTTGCAACTGCTGTGCTTCCTACTTGCTACTGCTGTGCCTTCCGCTGTCTACTTACAACTACTGTGCTCACGCTGCCTGCGATCGCTGTGCTCCTCTGCTGTATTGCCTGCTGTTTACACTGCGGGTTGCTGCCGTAGCGACGGTAGCTACTAGCTAGCTGCTACGCCAACTTTCAGTGGGATCGTCGCCGCTTCCTGTGCTGTGCACTACTACTTCGCTGTTTGGTGTTGGGCGCTGCGCCTGCAGTAGCGCCCCTGGTGCCTGGTGGTGGTAACGCGGCTGGACTAATTCACTCGACCAAAAATAACTGACTGTCTTTTAACTAAACTAAACTATTTTATCTTGCAGCTGCATTAAATGAAAGTATTAATAAAAAGATAATTTATTTAATATTTTTGCCTCATCTGCTCATTCACTGTCAACCACTCTGCCCAAAAACGGTACTGCCTGGTCACGGGCATTTCTATACTGGTGACAT